>VFFE01007030.1:247009-391729 GCA_008921705.1 Burhinus oedicnemus | reverse complement strand
CCCTTAGACTTCTGGTAGCTACCTCATCACCACCTACTTGAAATATCAGTAGTGGGTAGTAATCTGAGGGCCGAACCAGGGTAGGGAGTTTTCTCCTTATGTCCTTAATCCTGGCCCAAGGGAGGCAGCTGACCTCCCGGTGGGATGGGTCAGGTCTACAAATGGGGCCCTCTGTTCTCCTCAGAAGGGAGTCACCTACTACAATTACCCTTCTTTTTTTCTTAGTTGAGGAAGCCCTAAGGCGTGGGGGTGACCAGCCCTGGGCAACTCACTGGATGGATCGTCCTCTCCATCCTCCTGGCCCTCAATTTCCAAAGCCCCATACTTATTATACAAGGGCAATCGGGAAGGTGAGGGGGGCCAGGAGGGGTTTCGCTTGACTCTCCAAGGAGGGACCCATCTCCACTCCCCCTTGTCCCTTAAGTCCCCTCCTTCTGCCTGGTGACAGGAGGGAAGGGGATCATCCACTTCTGGTAGGGCCTCTTCCTGCTGCCTATGCCTCAGGGTATGGCTCCACCAATCTATTTCTTTTTTGCATTCTCTAATGGTTCTTAACCTTTCTACCTCCTCCCTCAGTTCAAGCACCTGCCTGAGCAGATCGTCTATTTGATCGCACCGCACGCAGCGGTGTCTCTGGCTCCCTCTGATACCAGTGCCAGGCTCAGGCATTCGTTGCAGCCGGAGACCTGCACGGCCACATGCTTGTGCGGGAGCACGGTTTGAGTTCCCACGTTCTTTCTTGCAGTGGCTTTGGGCTGTCTAGTGGCCATGTTCTCCTCTTGAGCCGGGAGGTGACCAATCACTGCTCTCTGCCTCCTGCACTCCTTGAGCACGTCGCCCTGCACGCTGATGTTCCTCCGCTTGCGCTCGCCCAGCCTGTGGCCGGCTTCGTCGCAAGGCTTGCAGCGACCTACCGTGCGAGATGCTGCGCCCTGTTCGCTCGCCCGCCCTCGCCGCGGTGACGCCCACCGGCTGCCTGCGCGCTGGGTGCCGCACCGGGACCGCTCGTTTAGAACGGCCGCGGGTGGTGTTGGCTGCGCCCCCTGCTGCGTCAGCAGCCCGCCCTCGAGCTGCCGGTTCCGGCACGAGCTAGCCGCTTTTCCCTCCTTCGAAAAGCCCCAAAAAGAGCACCTTGCCGGCCCTTTCCACCTCGATCCCCTTCCCCAGCGCGGGCTTACCTGCACTGGAGCTGGTCTCCTCGGCGAATGATGTCCTCAGTGGTTTTCACATCTTTTAAAATACTGTCTTAACTGGAGACCTAAACCAGGGATTTAAAAAAACATCAGTGAGACAGAAAGTAAAATCTAGTCCCAAAGCACATATAGCTAGCAATCCATTACAGCATTAATTTCTATTTTGGAAGACTGAGTACCAAGGCACTTTGAATTCAAGGAAAACCTGACCATTAAACTAGCACAAAGACTCAGCTCTGAAAAGCCTAGACCACATTACAAAAAATATCTGTTAGATGATCTAGGCCAAAATGTAAACATCATTTCCTAAAACTGGACCATTTGGATTATAGAACACCAAGAAACAGTGATTCCATGGCATACAGCTGATTATTAACAAATATTTTTATAACAGACTTACTTGGCATTGTTACACTTAATCTTTGAGTAGCAGCTACAAGACCTTTACCTTGGAGCCATATATTACACTTAAAGAGTAGACATGACTATATTCTGTATGTGTTTACATACTTACACACATATTCCTCATGATATTCTTAAATATCTGTACATATGCACACCTCCACCCTGTAGAGTATTCTACATAGAAATGTAGGCATGAAAAAAGACACCAGCAAGTATGAGGCAAAAAGCTGATGTCTAAGAGAGACTTCAAACTCTAAATAGTAGTGGCTTAGTGTCAGCAAGGATGGGTTTTTGAACGTCCTGCAAGATGATGTTGTTTATCTTGTTGCTTTCTGAACAAATGGGTACCATATCCTGTAATGGAAGGAGAACTGACATGTCCAGAAAGACCTGTCTATAGCCATTTTTTAAGAGCCTGATTTTCTTAGGGAGATTAACTGGGTATGAAGAAAAGTTTAAATATGTTGTGAAGCGCACAGATGGCTAGGAGAGTAAGCAGTCCAGAGAGGTGACCTATGTGCTACAGACTTAGAGGACCTTTTAGCAAGAAGAAGAACTCTTGCTCCTCTATTTCTATCAGTCTCACATTGGGCTGTTCACATTATTGCAGTCTCTGATTACTATTGAAATTACAAATCCCTACTACCCCAAGTAACAACTGAAACAAAAAAAGCCAGTCCCAGCAATGACTGGTAGCCATATAGTTAAATTCTAAACAGTAAACAAACCCCCAAAGGTTATGCACTCCTTAGTTCCCAATTTAACATTGGATGCCCTCCCTGTCAGAAAAATCTGCTATGAATACTAATTATAAGGCCATGTATTTTCATTTCAAGTGGTCATTTCCTCCACTAGAGCTGGCTGAAAGAGAAAGCTGTTGTTTGATTTCCTTATCATGCATCTGCTTCTGCAGCAAGCATGTACAATGAGAGAACAAAATTACAGTGAGCTTTGCTACTAAGTTCAGTGTAGTACACGTCCTATATTTTTACGCAGTAATTTCATTTCTTAATCACGTATTTTATAAAGGTATTGCTGCTATTGATCACTTTTTTGGACATAGTTTGTGTAGCAAACTCAGTCCCTTATTTCCTAATTTAAAATAAATAACTGATTGTATAGAAGAGTAAGAAGATGGAGTTCCTAGAGGAATGCTCCAGGGTCACACAAGACAAGTATCACCTTCGAAGGCTGGGCATTATCTTATAATCAATCATTAGATAAATGCCTGGCACTGAACCAGAAATATTTGTGGCTAGATTAAATATTTAGAGATGCTGCACAACTCCTATTATAGCATAGCCTTATGCCAAAATATCTTTGTTCACAGAGGATCCAAACTGGTGTATAGAGGATTACATTTCTAGTAAAATCTATCAGATAACTGATTCACCTCTCTGGCCTTGGCTTTATTTGTGTGCTTAAGAACCAAACAGCATTTTAATTTATCCCTTTTAAATCAGCCTTCAAAATGTACTGCCTACAGAGGAAAAAGCATCGTAGCATAAAATACATTGCAAAATATACAATAATCTATCAAGCTATGAATGACAACAGTGCTTCCAAATACACCGGAAAAATTCAAGCTAGTTGTGTCCTCTTCAAAGTACTTCTGCTGCCTTGAACTTCTCTTTTTCAGTTAGATGAGAAACAGTAAGTGTTTTTGCAGAATGTAAGTATAAGAGAGCAAGGTGAACTGGAAAAGAAGGAAGACAAACCTTAATAGTTTGCAACATACTGTTTGTAGACAATAATGCGACCTTGTGAAACTACGTGAAGGGGCAGGACAGATACCTTTGCAGGGGAGCTATTTAATGTTTGGTGGTAGAAGGAGGAGGCTTACGGGAAGGGAGGAGGGGGAAAAGTCCCTGCTTTACAAATAAATCTCTCCAGGAAGTGCTCACAAGTCCAAGCAATGTGAAATGCTTTTTTAAATTGTATTCACAGTGTTGGTGAAAGGCCAAGTCACAACCAAGTACTATCGACTACTGTCCAAGCACGGAGGCTGGGTTTGGGTACAGAGCTACGCTACTATTGTGCATAACAGCCGTTCATCACGGCCTCACTGCATAGTGAGTGTCAATTATGTCCTTACGTAAGTCAAAATACTTTGTACCATTACGTGTTATCAGTAATTGATTCATTTTGCATGTTATCAGTAATAATTAATTCATTACTCATTAAATCCTGTAAGTCTGCTTTGCTTGTGTCTCCTAGTATCATTCTGTGCTTGCATGTTACAGCCACTTTTCTCTCCTCATATCCTCCCTCTTTTAGTTATGTTGGGTCAAAAAGAGCTAGTATTCCTGATGTTTATCTTGTACACCATTTACTTGAATGTAATACCACTTGTAGCCATTTGTGTTAGACCTGAACCTTAGTTCTGTAATTGGCACCAGAACTGTGCTGGGGCTGTCTAGGCACAGTGAAAGCTACTCCTACCCAGCAGAGGTCACAGTGTCAGTTTGGGAGACAGAGACATGGTAGGAAGCATTACTCCTTTCAGGGAGAGGTGAGTCACCAAGGATTCCCTCACTTGCTTTGGCTTGCACTCAGGGCAAAACTACATTCTCACAATGGCAAGTAAATCCCACTGAGCTGGTGAATCTACAGTAGTTTGGACCTGCAGTTTATGAATTCTAGTTCAAGTCATGAAGGTGTTACAAAATTCCTGTCTTGATATAAACCTGAGAGAGACAGAAATCTATATTGAATAAGAGGGGTAAGTAATAGTGAAACAGACTGTGACTGAAGAGACTATCTGTGGGGGAAAACTAAAAAAAGGCATCATGGGCACCCCTTGTGTCGAACAGTGTAAAAAAGCGGGGAACTAGACACTCTCTTCTTTTGTCTAGACTGGCCTATTTCTTACTTGGATTGAAAGTAAGATGTGTATGCATGATGTGTGTAGTAGGATCATATGTGTTTGCATATTACAATATTGTCTCTGATACCTGACTTTGGGGAGTTAAAGTGTACGAGTTGAGAAACCATAGGGTGTTCCCTTAAACTACTTGAAGTTGGTACTCAGCCCTAGACACACTGGCTAATGCTGCCCTCATTCCTGTACAAATGGCAGAGCCAGCAGCATGAGGGAAAGACTCAGCCCTGCAACCTGCTTGAGTGCCATGAGCTGGGGCAAGTGATTTGAGTAAAAAGAAGGACACTGTGCCATGGATATAACAGCATATTCTTGAGTTGAATTTACTTCCAGGTTATTCACCATCAAAAAGTGATGGAAATGAGTTCTAGATAGAAATTGAGAGACAAATAGGGCAGGTTTTCTTTCTAGTTATCCTTTAAAAAATATGTTCCACTGTTGCTACTGACAAAACCAGGGGAGACCCTTTAATCATCAGAACTGTATCAATTAATGTTTTAAAATATGATCCATGTCTGTTCTTGATTTGGTTTTTAGCCTCTTTTGTACAAAAATCTGCCCTGTGTGGCAGATAAAACTGAACAGAGCAGAAATGAAAGTCTAGAGACCGTCAGAATAACACTGGAGCTCCTGTTGTCTAGTTACAAGCACACTGTGTTGACAGGAGTGCAACATTTCTCCTTTTCCTTTCCTTGGGGCTAATTGCAAGAGCCAGGGCAGAGACCAATTCCTGATTGAGGGGGACACCGATGAATTGATCTGTGTCTTTCTATCAGCTGACATGGCTGTGATTCCAAACTTCAGGGTGCCACAGATGGCTGAGAAGTTGGCACAGCTTAGATTCAGAGCAGGGACGCTTAGTACAAAGGTGTTAATGCGGTTCCCAGTGGAATGTATGTGATAGACTTGCATAGGGACAGGGTCAGATGATAAAATTCACTGCCTACTGACATCCCCAGCCTCACACTGCAGACTCAGTGACAATCCTGGAAGAATGAAAATGAAAACATTGTGAAAGCCAACATTTATTTTCAAAGGAGCTATTTTGGATTTGTGTGGTATGTTTGAGTATGTAATTTATTGGACTGTTCTTTTGCAGAGATATTGAGTATAAGGAACTTCAGTTGTCACTGGACCAGGTTACCATTTCTAAGTCACAGTTTTCATGCAGAAACTCAGTATCTACCTCGCAGGAAACAAGGAAGATAGTAAAACCCAAAAGTAATAAAATGAAGGCAAAACTCAGAACAACACCTTACCCACAACAGGTAACTTCTGCTATTTTTACTTACCAATTGTTGTGGTAGAGTGCTTGGGACAGGATAGACATCATCCAGAACTCAACTTACTCTAAAACTGACTATAGTATGCCCTGCCATAGGAACTCCCTTGTAGGCCAGAACACAATTAGACCCTTCTGTTCTTGGGGTGGACAGCACAAGTAGTACAAACCAACTCTGGTGATGGATGCAAACACAAAAACTTTTGGATTTGGCATATGTAAAGTACTTCAAAATCAGTGTGCTTTCTTGGTAAAAAGAAGAAAAACATGTACTAAGAATGTGTTGTGAAAACTTGCGCTGGTGCAGAATGCATCTTTCACTGTTAGGCAGAGTTCTTAATGTCGCATAGGTATTAGCAGTTTCTTTATGCTGGAGAACATGTCATAAGAATGAATCCTAGCAACCAGAGCAATGGAGTGGGATTTGGAATATCTCTCACTGTCACTGGCTCAGCTAGAACCAGAAGTGAGAGGAAACTACTGACATTGTCCATAAAACTGGGTGTGGTGAGACTGACACCCATCTTGAGACATTCTGCGACTTTGCAATGAATATTGCTGGAAGGGGCTACTATTACCTTAAAACAGCAGTGAATGCAGCTTGCATTCAAAAGGGTGAGAGCCCAAAAAGAATTCAGAGTCTGGAGAGGAGGGTGGGAGAGAGTGAGAAGAGAAAATCATTGTGATAGAAGCTGATGCGAAGGACAGATTTTGTGTTCCTACCATTCTAAAGCTTGATATGCCAACATATGCAAAATCATATTCATGGTCTGCTACTCCATTTATCAGTGACTTCCAGTGCTTTGCAACAAACTTCTGCCCTCTGGTATTTACAACTGCTTACACTTACTAGCTAAAATCCAACTGGCAAAATTATCAAATAAACCCTTAACTTTAGGATGACAAAATCGTTTTTGTTCCCATGTTAAGTGAAGGTAAAGTTATTATGAAGACAAGGAACTTTAAATGCACTGGTAAGCCAGTCCCTATAGCCACTGAGATTGTAGTTCAAGGAGGCCCAGCTTTTGGCGCCTCTATGATATGTTATGCAGTTTCATATAAAAGTTAGTAATTTAACTCTCTTCCCCTCCACCCCCCCACCCCTTTTTTTTTCTTCTTTCCCCCAGCAATACAGCTCATTCCAAACAGACAAACTGGAATGCAGCCAGGTGGGAAACTGGCGATCCAGCCCTGCAGTGAACGCTGCCACCATTCAAGAACAAAACTTCCATTCAGAAAACAGTGAACTTTTATATGCCCCACCATATAGCTTGCCTTTCTCTTACCATTATGGACACTTCCCTGTAGATTCTCATGTCTTCAGTAGCAAAAAGCAAATGCTGCCTTCAAAGTTTGGGCAGTCTCAAGGAGCACCTTGTGAAGTGGCTCGATTTTTCTTGAGTACGCTGCAGACAAATGGAGAATGCCAGTGGCATTATGCCAACTCCTTGGTACCCAACAGCCAGTCACCATCTAAAAATCTTCCTGATCAGCCAGTGAACATCATCCGACATAATCTTGCACAGAGTTATGAAGGTGGGTGTCACTTTAAAAAAAGAAAAAAAGAAAAGCAAAGCTGCGGGGTGTCTGGGAAAGATTCATAGTTCGAAAACAGGAATTAGAAGATGTTTAGGAAACACAGAAAATCAGAAATAGTGAAGCGTAACAACCACTATGTTTATAGTGTTTATATGTTCATCCCTCTTCACGTTACCATCAGCACTTGGTTAGGAATATTATCAAAGCATCAGGTGCAAAACCATGTTCATCGGAATCACTTTTAGAACAGGGCAGAGATACCACCTTCTTTAATACTGTCGCAGTCTACCTTCATGTTTTGCACTGCCAGAGTTATTTAGTGGAATTGCTCAGGTAAGTCATTGCTGAAGTCAGAAAGAAACAAATGTACTTCAGTTCACACACAGAAATTAAAATAAACGTGATCTATTTCCATAAAAATTGAAGGTTGTCCTTTCTGAGTATGAAGCCATTCTGAATGTCTTTACCTTACAGTTACTACAGTGAATGAGTAAATTAAATGCACTGTTTTCTGCTTTATTTGAAAATATCTTCAGTGCTCCTCCCTGATCAACTGCATCACCTTTTTATACAGATGGTCAGCTCAAATACTTTGAAGGAAGCACTGCATACATTGACTTCTCTGAGGTGGCAATAACCTTGCAAAGCTATAAAGTAACTAAATAAACAAGCTCCAGATACACTCTAATCCTTAGATCTCATATAAATTATATCTATCTGCACACACCATTTCAATTAGTTAACACTCACCGATGCAGCCTGACTGGTTGACACACTTACAAAGTTAGATGGAAACACTCTTTTCTTGTAGCTTCATTAAGGATGGGATGGAGGAAGCAGTAGTGGAAATTAAGAAAAATAAAAATCAAGAAAAGATATATTAAAGAATCTTGAGTACCAGAAACAAGCATTTATTCACTTAGGGACATGACGTTAGATATCCTAGATCTGAAGGGAGTATCTGCAGATGTGAAAAGCTGAGCTTGCTACATCAGACAGAAGACGGTATCAGACATTGAATGTGTCTCCCACAGAGAAGGAAATCACTTCTGCCCAGGGTTTTGTCCTTCGCAGGACCATTTGACCTCACCTAGCTGTTTGACCTCACCTAGCTGATTTTACTCTTCTGTGTTTAGGTTGAAAATGAGCAAGACTGAAGTTTTTCTTACAGCCTAGTGCAGGTTAAATACTTTTTCTGAGCTCGTGGTCCTCTAATGTACTGGTTTCCTTTTGTTGCTGTTGTGGACTGGGTGTGAAAAGGGGTATCTTTAGGCCAAAAATCAGAAATGGTTTTGTCCTTTCTAAAGATGCTGTATCTTTGTGGAAAAGAAAAAAAAAAAACAAACCTACATATTTTGAGGATAAGTATAAGAATTGAAGTAAATTACCCCCAGTAAGTCTGCAGGAACAAAGCTATTCTAGGTGTACAGAAGTCTGCCCAGTTTTTCTTCTCTGCTTCCAGACTAACAGATGCCCTGAGACTGACAGAAAAAGTAGATCCACCCCTTGCTGGTCAAAGGGTGCCATCAGATACACTGAGAATGGATGTGGAAGGAACAGCCTGTTCAGAGAACAGTTTGTAAAATTGACCGTTGCCATAAAATTTGCCAGAAGAGCCCAGTAAGCATAGCAGCAGACAAGCAATTTACCATCAGTCGGTTGATATGAGCAGATAACTCCTAGCAAATACATTAAGTCAGAAGGATTTCACAGGAATACTGTTAAAAATGTGAGAGGGAAAAAATCCCAACAAAAAACTGCAAGCAACTGCTGGTATTTTTCAATTTCATCATGCATGCATACCTTCACCATTTCCTCGTGAACAGGAAAACAGAGCTGTGATACCAGCGGTTCCTACTTCTGGTTCTACTTCTACTTAAGATTTTGTTGCTTAAGTTGTAAGATGTCATTCTCTTGAGCACAGATGTATTTTAAAGGATGTTCAGCTATTGGGCATTTGATGAAAACTGTCTTGATACAATTAATTCTCTGCAAAAGCACTTAAAATTTTATTATTTAGGAAGGGAAAAGACAAGGTCAAATTCAGGCCTGGTTAGAGATCATTGCTTGAGTTCACACACAGTGTTAAAAGAGAGGAAAGAAAAACGGAGCCTCCACTGCAAAGGGAGTTCCAGAGTTTGTTTCCTCCTGAGGTAGAACTAGCCCTGTTGTACTTTTGCTGAGGCTGGTGGCAGAAGAGAAATCTGAACCTTTGGAAATGACTTTTTGCTTTGAATTGAAAGGGGCATCTGATCTTCCTTACATTGTAAACTGCTGCTTTTTTCCAGCGGTTCACTGAAAAACTGACAGCCAGTAAGCTTCAAAGCAGAGAGGATCTGCTTAGTGTCATTATCTTCAATCCAAAGACAATGCCAAATATGACATCTGGCAACCGGGTTGGATGCTAGGGCTATTCCACATCACATCCACAGAGGCATCTGCCAAAAATGCCGTAGGCCAGAGACATTTTTCTCTATGGAAAATAGTTTCTTTTGGAGAGATCAGAGATTTTAAGATGATCGTGCCAAGCCATCAAAGCTCTGGAAAAGCACGTAGCAGATAAAACTGCCTGCAAATCAGATGCTGCTGCCTCAGAATCTGGTTTTGAAGCTTCTTCCACTTTTCTCCAGCTGGCCTAGTCATCAGAAGAGAAACTCACTTCTTAGGGACATTCCCTTTGTACACTTCAGTGGATACATTACTACTGTGGGTACCACAGTACCCATTTCTCGTAAGTTACGCTGTTGGCCATTCTGTACTACCTGTGTGAAGCTTAGTGTCACTAATCATGCCAAAACTAAGGAAATGATGAAGAATACTAAGAAAATCTGTGAAAAAGCTCTGGTCTATCTTTCTTCCCCAACCCAACTTCCCAGGTTTAGCCTGTGACTACCAGAAGAAATTTATGATGTCTTTGAAAAGTGTATTCCACTAGAGGCAAAGGGGTCTTGAAGATCATGCTTTTGGAGAGTCAACAATGGAGAACATAGTAATTGCAACATCAGCCCATGCCTCAGATGATTTGCAGTTAGGGTGCAGACCAGGACACTGCAGATATATTGAGCTAATCTAAAAAATGTCTTTTTCATGGGCATGGACAGTGTTAAGATCTGTTGTATCTTTGTCTGGTTTGACACGGAGGAATATCAGCATGCTTTTGCGACACAGCAGTGCATGACCTGAGCAATACAGTGGCTCTGCTCATTGGTCTCCAGCAAAACTCAGAGCGATTGAATAATTGCTCCTCTTCTCTGAAGGCCCTCTTGTACAAAGGATTAGGAAACATACTGAGACATCATGGGCTACATGTTAGCATTCAAGTGTTGGCATATTGTTCAGAACACGTAGTAACTGTCAGAAGCACACTTTTCCAAGATTAGTGTAGATCAGAAAGCCCATGCATGAAGAGGGCTTCAGCTGTGTTCTAAAAATGGACAAGTTTTTTCACAGACAGAATGCAAACCCCTGCATGAAGATCAATGCTGAGTACCAATCTTTATTTGCTTTAAGATGTTTCCAAGATGCCTTTCTTTCATCTTTACTGAGATAGACAGGGGCCATAAAAGCACAAGGAGCAGCTCTACCTATTAACGTCTTGATAGAGAAAGGCATGTTTGTGAATGAAAATACCTTTTCTGCAAGCATCTTTCCCCATTGAGCACCATCTGATCTTTGACTGCACTATGTAAAGGTGAGGGAATGCTCCTCACTGCAGCACCACTTTTAACAGGGGAAAAAGGATCGCTCTAATATACTGCAACTATGAATAGACATGGTATGTTTTAAACAAAGACCAATACCTGCTAAAGTAGCCTTCCTTTTCCCACCTGGATGGTTGGATGCTGAATTCTGAGCAGGCTGCCAGGTGATGGGGCTCTTAGCTCCAGGTTTTCCCTCAACTTACCTGAGCTGTACCCAGCGAGCAAGGTGGGAAAGCAGAGCTGCTTGGCAAGAATTAACAGAGCCATGATGCCTGAAGGACTGAGTTCACTGTTGCAGTTGTAGGCTGCTATGAACGGAGGCAATGTAAGGAAGTACAAAGGGCCTTCTAGAAAGCTACTGTCACTCCAGTATGATATGCAACCTTAGATGTGCAGCGTATCTACCTCACTTAGCATAGCTGAGTTGCTCTGGCAGAAGAATGGTCTGGAAAGCATCCCAAACTAATGCACTGACTTCAACGACTGCAAAGCATTTTCAGCGCTGGAGAAGTGCAGAATGCATGGGATCCCCATGCACCTGCTGAGACAGGTACACTGGCAATTGCCCCCATGCCAGATGGGTGGAAGCAATCCTGGAGTGTTGCCCTTCTACAGCAACACAAAGCAGTTGGTCAGCTTTCTATTAACTTCTGTATGAAAAAACTCCCCAGGAGGAGTCTGTCCCAGGGCATCCTTGGGTTTTGTCTGCAAAGGAAGACAAAAGCAGATTTAAGTCTAGCTCCAGTAACTGTTCTGAATGTGAGCAGACAAAACCGACTGCGCTCTGTTGCATTGCAGACATGACTTGCTTAACTGTCTGGTCTAACTCCATGAATGTGCTGACAACTTTAATGGAAGCCTGCAAACAATTAACCAGACGCTTACCTTCTTCCTCAACAAAGAGATGAAAACCATGTTTGAGAAACAGGACAGAACAAAATGGATAATATCCTGTAAATCTCCCAAGTATGCAAATTACTTCTTGGTACCGAGAAGGCAGCCATCAGCCCAGCAGAATTTGAGATCACAAAAATGAAGATAACAAGACTGGGGTGAACTGCTTCCTGTGATGCTTCAGCTTCTTAGGAGTGTGGGCTCTAAAAATGGAAAGGAAGAATATTTTGCTCAGAGATTATAGTAGAGCCATAAAGTAACAATACTCCATGCTGCAGTGAGAAAATGAACCCATCACTCCTGTGGATGTTTCAAGCTGGAGAAACACCAAAACCAGTATACCAGATCAGTTAAACCATATTAGTTCTATGTTAGTAGCTCTCAGCATGTATACTTTTTTCATGTAAAAATGCCAAATGTGGAGTTAGAATTATAGTAGTATAATTACACTGGTAAAATTTCCAAGTAATACTCAAGCATGTGGTTGAATCCCTGTTTTGATTTGTGATCTGAGGGCCATTTTTCAACAGCTGATGAGAATTCAGTTTACTTAGGACCACATATACTTCTCGGTACAAAATATATACATGGAAATTAAAAAGAATAACTTGAAAGGTTGCTGTTTCTAGGAGGGTGGTGGGTTGATCATGAAGAAATTGGATCCAGATTCCTGTTTAAATTCTGGTGTTAATTATGTGGTGCAACTCCCTCTGAAATTAATGAAGCTCTGCATATAAAAAAAGGTACAATCGAGCTATTTCTGCTTCCTCTGTTATACATGAAGGGTTTGCCAGTCTACTACAGCACAGGGAATATTTAATTATTAGTGGGTACAGTTACGTCAGCAACCACTACAGAGGAACTCCAAAACTTTTAAGATGTTGAATAAAATTTTTAGAAAAACAGAAAAATCCCTTTTACAAAAGGCACTTAGGTGTCCAGGGCTCTCAGTGAGCATAACACAAAATATGGTTTAGGTTTAATTTGAGAAATTTGCTAAGTGCCTCATTTAACCTTTAACATAAAACTTTCAAATATGCCTTGGAGGAGTAGTATAACTGTCAAACTGTTCATGCAAGACAGTGAAAAAAAACTCGTACTTGCTTAATTTTAGCCATACTGTATAGGAGTACCACTTGTAGATAGGAGCGTATAAAACAAGAAGCTGAGTAAACCAAGCAGAAAGTGATAAAACAATTCAAATTGTTTCAAGAGTTCAGCTACCATGTAGAAACTTAGAGAAAACTAAGATTACTCAATATATTTTAGAGGAAAAGCCTGAATAGAAATCCTAGGTTCATACTTCCTTGAAAATTTAAGAATCTAGCTTCTGATTTTCCATGCATACCCAGTTTAGTACTCCCACATTCAAACAAACGTTCTCAGTGTATGTTGTAAATTACATTTATATTATACATATAGCTTTATTACATTATAGTACCTTAAAAGCAGAGATAAAGCATTACTCAAGAACTATTTATGTTGATTTTCAATGGATGTTTTTAATATCCGATGCTAGTTTTTCAAAAAGAAAAAGCAAAGCCTTTAACGTGACACAATCTAGATACTACCTATATCACAAATAGATATCACAAATTAGATACTCACACGTCAGTACCTAATACTACACACTCTCTCCTTTCCTTACAAGGTCAAGTGTCCAATATACTTCCACAGTGATGGGAAGAATAAATTCTGTTTTACTCTAATCATTGAATCATTGGCATGTAATAAATGTTATCCATCCTTTGGTAAATTGTTTGATAAATCTCTGAAAAGAGCTTACTTAAGGCCAAGGTTTTTGGTAGCAGGTCATATTTCCAAATATTTCTTTGGTTTAATTTCCCCGATTTAACTATATTAATAATGACAGTGATTTATAGTTATTCAGTCAAATAAACAAATGGGCATTTCACATGGAAAATAATTTCAGAATTGTTCAACACTGTTGGCTCTTCCGAATGGGTTGGGCGTTTTTTTACTTCTCAGCACTGTCCTAAAGAGACCTGTCCAAAGCCACTGAGGCAAATGGGAATGTCTCTGATGTCTGCACTGGAACTTGGATCTGGCCCAAACCAAATGGATATTAAAGTTCAGTCATAAGAAGTGCTAGAGTCTAACTAATATATGAGCTCTTTGTCAGTAATTAACATGTTTTTTCTTTCCTGCAAGTGCCCATATCAAACAGAAGATACAGCCAAGATGCTCTATCTGACAACTTTACAAGCTGCACAGCACCCATGCCAGGCAGCAGATACAAAGAAGAGATGTACGATTCCAGCATCATGAAACCCAACAAAATAGAAACCAGGATTCAGGCACCTCACCACCTCATTAAAGAAGAAAGCAAGTTAGCTTTTAACAGAGACCTACAAGAAAAAATGAGCATTAATGAAAGTTCTTTTTCAAACTCAATAGCTAACTCCTTGCTGCCAAAATCAGAATGTTTCCAGTCTAAAGCTATAGGACAATTAAGTCATCTCCTGCCAATGCCCTCAGTATATGAGCAAACAAGAAGGATTTGTATGAAAGAACCCAAATATGGGCATATTAGTCACCATGCTACAAATCTAGATGAACCGGACAGCGATGAGAGAATGACTGTAAAGCTTGATCATGACTCCGAAAGTGAACGTGTGATGGATGTGAGACCCTCTGGACAAGTTCCATTTGTGCTTCTAAATTATCACCATGTTTTAGCCAAACATGGTACATTTCAAACTTCAACATGTACAGCGACAGGACATGTAGGAGAAAATTATGGATACAATTCTGAGGAAGTAAATACATTTATTTACAAAAACCAAAGCCCCTCATCAGCTTCTTCTCCAGAAACCCACAAGGAATCTGCACTACCCCATTATATTGGAACTTCTGTAATAATAGCCAATGGAAGGTGACAGTAACAGAGGAGTATTTACATTTAATTAAGAAGCCAAACTCTAATGATTTGCAAAAAGCATGAGAAAACATGGTTACATTTACTGAGCATAGCTGAAGGTCAATGAAGGACAGACTCGTGTTCCTGGCAAGCCACGTAGCTTCAAGGTCAGGAAAAAACCCTACATCCAGCTTCAGTGCTTCGTTGTCACAGATCAAGCTCTGGTGCCAGTGAGAAGACATGTTACAGATCTTATTTTTGTTATTTTATAGTGTGCAACAAAATTAAATGATAGGTGTTATATGCAGAGATTTATATGAAGAACTTTTTTTTTCCTTAACCCCTCCTTCTCAAAATACATTCAAGGGTTTTTTTAACATTATCTTAAACTATACACTCTAGTTTAGGTATTTTTGACAAACTGTGTGAAACGTTACATCAACTCTCTATCCACGTGTTAAACATCCTGACAAATGAACTTTGTTTAAAGAGTGGTGATTTTCAGTATCCATAATACAGCTGCACTAACTAAACAGAACCCAGTTTGGAAAAAGCTTATTTATTAATTATCCAAAAGTTTTTAAACTAAATAAATCCAATCTAAATTTGATTTCTTTAACATAGATTTCAGTGTTCAGAGATCGTTACCACCACCATTTATCTCGACAAGGAATGACATGACAAATTAATACACACAAAGATACGTATTAAAGGGTTACAGGTCTTGTCATGGCAAATTGGGACAAATCACATAGCAGGAACTAAAGATTATTCCCCATGAAAATGTTGCAATAAGAAAAAGAAACCTCTAAAACGTGTGTTTCACTGAGTATTCTGGGATAAGACTGTGCAGATTTTCAAACCAGCTAGCTGAAAATACATCTTAATAATAGCCCCAGAAATGTTTTCTTTATAGTCAAGGGAATAATGAACATTTATGCATTACTCTAAACTTACCAATAGACTTCTGAAGTTTGAAATGTTCAGTTTTTAACACACCGAACTTCCTCAAGCATAAATCTCATTGTCAACACAAAGGTAAGATTAATATTTGACTGATTCGTGCACTTCACAAATTACGTCAGTGGACAATCTGAATATGGAAAGTCGAAAGTCATTGCACAACCACAAAACCCAAAGTTGCACCTGAAGTAATGCAGAGTTTGAGGACATCGGGGTTTGGAACTGAAACGCTTTGCACACACCTCAATTTGTGCTAATAAATTGTAGCAAGCAAAAAGCATACAGCACATATTTACATTTCGTCCAGCCTATTAGGAATAGACTTCCCCCTCTTTTTTTTTTGCTTCTTTGTAAAGTTTACAAACGAGGAGACATACGGAACTGCGTGTGTCAGTCCATTTTGTTTTTCAACCACTTCCCCAAACATTGTGCGCTCTTGATAAAGCAACGAATTACTCTCTAGATAATAGCTGTAAATACCAACAATAAAGGTTGTTGTAGAGCTGAGTCAGCTATACTTAGCTATATTTCTTAGCCCAAATTCAAGGCTAATTTACACCTTCAAAACTTCCTCTGTCAGAGACTCTCTCTAAAGAGACCTTCGATGAAGAAAATGCTTACCTGGCTTGTGCAATATGGAAAAACCCTTGCTCATGGATTGCACCTTGTCAGATAAAAATGTAATGAAATAGACACTTTTAAAAATTACATATTCTCCATCCTTCATGAGCAGCAATAATATTCAGTCACCTCCTTGTACATATGAATACTTATTGCTATGAGTACACAAAGATAATTTTAAAACATGTTTGAAACCAATTTTTAGTATTTTTATTGCTTCCTATTAAAAGGTTGACAGAGAAGGCTTCATTATGAAGTTAAACTGCTGTTCACATGGAAGCTCACCGTTGTCTTTTTCATTTACTAATAAAGCACGAAAAGTATCTTTTGTGATAACTATAACAACAAAGACCTAAACAGCCATTACTAGAATACTGACTTAAAAAAAAAAAGCAGAACCAAAGCAGCATATTCACCCACTCGGTGTAGCTGCGCTCCTCAGTTCACCTAACGCTAGAGAAGTTGGCAAGTCTACAGAAACGTCAGGAGTGAGTATCACTGTCATTGGCTTTATACATTGAAGTGATGAGACACAAGCTGTTTTTGCAGTGGCTTTGTTTAATACCCTTCCCAGCCAGTGTTACTAATCAATGGGCCCAGCTCCTTAAAAGATACAATTATGCTAAGACTTGTATGTTAATTTTGCTAAATTAAAACCATGCCCTATAAAGGAGTAACTGACATCGTTTGCATCATTAAAAAGAAACCTGATGCACAACTCTCATACTGCACTTTTCTCTATACCTCATTAGTGGCATTACTGCACACAAAGTCAATGTGGCGTATTTTTCTGTTCTTGTAAGTACTTCTCACTATAAAAACATGTTTTCAGGAACGTACAAATTAGGCTCCAGTTAAAAAAACGCCATTGATATTTTTCAGTAAAATACCACAAAATATTTTTCCAGCGTCTACCTTGTTATTCACACTTCCAGGCTTTATGCAATGAGCCCGAGCAGAGGAGGTGTTCCATCATTCTCCCGCAGATGTTTTACAGTATGTGATATTCAGGTACATGAACTTTCCTTGTTAGGCAATAATGAATCAATTATGCATTCACATATGATAATACAGGGTAGGTTTAGAAAAGAGCTGTGATTAAAAAAGCAAATGTGTGAAACATTTTTCCTGCCATTCCAATATAGAAACAGCAATTGCATGTTCACATCTGGAATGCGAGTAAATTATATCGAGAGAAAAATACGACTTTTAGTCAGTTGAACTACAGATATTCACAGCACACCCGTACTGCAGGATGCAGCACAGCCACTGACAGTGGCAATGTTCTTAATAATTGGAAAAAATTATGGCAGAGAAGTGGAGTGTGAATTGGAATATATTATGAAAAATAACCTCATTTCTCTCAACCGTACTTGTTTGAGCCACTACAGATACCTTTGTCGTGTGACTTGATAGGATTTTAACTCTTAGGGGAGTTCAGATCCAGCAAGTAAACAATATAGGGAATGAGACAGAAAGAGAGAGACAGAGGGAATATTTTACCAAAATGTAAAGTTGGAAACGTTAATCCATACTGAGGTCTTGGAAGTTTTTATCCTACTACTAGAAACACCACCATGTGAAAAAAGGTGATAAGGGAACAGACTTCTCTCCGGGTCGCAGTAGCCTTGTAATTTGGAAAAGGGTATTAAAGTAATTTAATGAAATTAGGCACAGTGGACAATAGATGTAAAATTGGAGAATGTATCACTGAGAGAAAGTGCAAATGAATGGGAAACCTGCCAGAATACCTGTATTTCTCTAAAAATCACAAAACAGGGCGAGTATTTTTCAACGTTTCAGCCATACTTCAAAAACATAACAGAGAAAAATTTATTATTCCATTTTTTTCCTGAAGACTAGATTTTGCTTTTTTTATATGATGCAGATAAAAGCTATTTGGCAAATGTAGGTGAAAAAGCACGCAAAACAAACAACCTATTAATGCTCAGAATTATATATGTATTCCCTAAAAATGTAAAGCATTTTTGCTTATTTATTATGTAAAACAAAACTGTTAAAATGTTAATAAAATCCTGTAGCCAAAGGAAAAGCGAGTTGGATTTCTTTTTTACTACAAAACACAGGGTTTCACAATGAATACTGTTGCATATTTGAAAATTTATTTCAATTATAATACGTACTATATTTGACAGTTAATGTACTATAAAATACAAGGATTTTTTTATTGATTAATCGTATTTTAGCCATGTTGCATTTTAAAGAAAGACTCCTGGAGAACTGAAAATAACACAGAATCACTAACGAAACGCGCTAATGCACGATACTCAAACACGACATCAGTTTACAATTCCTCCCTGCAGTTCTTTTTTCTCAGTTGTGTGTTACACGGCCGCAGCCTGCGACACACCATCATTTTTTGACCTCTGTTCAGATTTGACCTCACTCCAGGTTTAATTTCTTTGGTGTCTGATCAGTGTGGTGCATCACTGCAGTAAGTTATGCATGCAAATGCTTTTATCAAACCAGTTACCCTCAGGAATCAGCTCTTTGCGGCACAAATCTTTTTCACGACAGATATTAAGCTGTACTTCAATTATTTTTTTTATATAGTTACTGTATATTCCAAAGTAGTTGCAGAGAGTAATTTTTTAGACTGCTGATGTCTTGCAGCTGAATCAGAAAAAGCAAAGAAATAAAAAAATCATTGTACAACGAAGCAGCAGCATAAAGAATCAAATGCTTTAATACTATTTCTAGGTAATAGCCCTTGAAGTAGATTATACTTGTTGGATATATTTAAAAACATGCTCTCAAGTCTTATAAAACCTTCTACTAGAAGAAAGATGCACTGCTTCAACTCTTAAATGGTAAGTGCATTATTACTTTTTCATATCTTTGGAAACAGCATTGGTGCTGACTGGACACAACCCGCTTACTCTTTCTGAACACAGACACGTGCCAACACACCCAGCTTGCTCGGCAGAAGTTTTCCTATCAATAAACAATCTCTACAAATATTTTCACAATGTGTAATGAGAAATGTTATAACAGAGTCCAGGAGGAAAAAAATGAACTCACAGAAATATGGACACTGTAATGACTGCTTTTTGAAAGCACTTCATCAAGAAAATAGTTTAAGATATGACATCAGCCTCACAATGAAAGAGGTGTTTTACTCATCTAGACAGTTGAATGAAATCAAACATTTTCAGTGCATTACTTCTGGATCTGGAGTTGTCTGATTCTCTCCATACCTACGTCCAGAGACACTCTACACCACATTTGTCTGTCCTACATAAAGAACCATAATAACAATGATTTTCATACAAAAACGTTGTGGCTCTCTGGGTGTGCCAAGTTTGGCATAAAAAGAGTAAGACTACTGGCTGCGCTCCCCATCCACCTTAGGGCGAGTGTGGTACAGGAAGGTTCACTGGCTTTCTCGGCAGGAAGAGCTGCTAGTCAGAAGGACCTTCTGTAGCTGCTCACTACACAATGGGGAATTCTCTCTGTGAAGTTCTTTGGTTCTTCTGAAGGGAAGGTCAGGTTTGTAACAAACGCTTCATCCAACTCAAGGCCGTTTCCTCAAGACAACAGGTAGTTGTATACACAGAGGACAGGCCACTAAAAAGTAGAGGCAAAGGGGTACGTTCCCACAGCGCCCACCTATGCCCTGACACACCCACACTTCGTTAGTTCTCATTTGCAGAAAGGAAGTTCAACGCCAAGTTTCTTTCCAATGCAAAAATTTTCAGAATAATCTTACAACTCAAAGTGAGAATAGAACAAGCTTTTCACCAAGAAGGCTATGAAGAAATCCGAAAGCATTTTACTATTGAAAAATCCATCTGCTTGCTGCTCAGACACTATGGTAGCCTAACTGAGTGAAGGTTTGCAGGTCCATTCTGCCCTTCTTCCTACAGGAACATGTTTTATCATTTTCCCCTGTCATTCTTTTACAGTACTTGTCCCGAGCGAAGGGAGAGTGTGTTTTAAGGAAGCAATTCAAGTCAAAACCTGATGCATGGACCTGGTTGTTAAAAGAAATCTCTACAGGCACTCATCAGTTCTATATCTGGAATATGAGCATAATCAAAGGTGCTTTCTATAGGCACACCCTACAGCACCAAAACCGAGACAGTGTTTTAGCTACAAATATCGGATTGAGGTACAGATCTAAAGTTTTGTAAAATTCTGGGGCTGGAAAAACAGTACCAGCGCCATGCTTTCCACAGCTGACCTGCAGAAGCATGTGTTGCTCATAAGCCGCTTGAAGGAAAAGGTAGAAAAGAAGTGAAGATGCACAAGGAGGATGTGGGTGTGTGTACGCACACGCACATTTTTTATGGATGGGTATACAAATAGGCTCTTCTTTTTATTTAAACTTTATTAACTCAGACTCAAGTTTCATTTGATTATAATATGCATCAATGTTTGATTCTGAAATAAAGGCAGCTGCCGAAAATTAACAGCCCAAAGCAGTTTTGAAAGGATCTGGTGGGAAAAAGCAAAAACTGGTGCTCATGTGCATCATTTTAACTATGTCAATTAACAGCTGTCTACACTCCACTGTACAGTTCTATGAAACGTTGGTGTGCAGTCTCATATGATGTGGATCATGGGGGAAAATGAAACAGCAGGGGACAGACAACCAGGCACACACACACAAATCTACTGTGATACGGAGCGTAAAATCCTAAATGTAATAGGGACAACTTAATTTCTAGCACTTGCTGCCAAACCACCTAAACCCTAATATGTGAGGATTACTCTAAATTACCATTACAGACTAGCTTCCTTGTTTTAAGACTTCTTGGCTTTGTAACTGAAACAATCTACTAATATGTTCAGATTGTTTATGAGGTGAACTTTAACCCAAAAACCCCATTTCTGGCTAGTAGACAGAAGTCCTTTGTGGAAACCAATTAGGCTGATCCACCTTCAGTGGGGCAAGGTAAGGTAATAAGCAGTGCTGCCTACTTGAGGAAATGAAGCTGCCCACATCACACCTATGACAAACTTTTCATTTGCAGAGAACTGTTTGAAGTGCAGTGGTGGCCAAGTCTCCTGGCGCAAATTTGCCTTGCCCAGGAGAAAAACCCGACAAGCTGCCATGGCATGGAAGCTCCCACATGCCTACTTCGCGCTGCTTTCCAATCATGACCGAGCTGTTACACCTATCCCGGGAACTGTGCAGCCAGCCCCCAAAGCAAGCTACTTTCAGGTCAGCAGATGTCAAATCTCTCGCTTTTAATGGTTAGCAGCAAAACCAGATGCCCTGCTTTGGGAAAGGGGGTGACAACAGAAACAATGGAAGAGAATTTGGACACAGGTTAACTACGCGTTTTCTCTTTTTCACTGTAGTAGTTTATGACAGGGATTTTAAGAGTGGGGCATTTTTCTCTTATTTATTCGCTTAACTTCATTACTATTACAATTTAATTACTATTAAATTGTAAACTATTTAGACTTCCCTCTCCTGACATGGGATCCTACAATAACCTGGATGAGAGGACTGCAGCTACTCCAGTGGGCTATTCTTAGGTGGGCTAAAGCCTCTTGAAAGACTATGATTCAAAGGAGATATGAGACAATTTGCTCAGATCCAATTAACTAAGAAGAGCAGAGTACAAATAATTTGGATAACCAACCACAGTTCTTAAGTGCTGATGGAAAACTCCCCAAAATCTCAAGGCAGCCATGACAGAGTTGCAGACCTGAGACCAAAGCACAGGATAGTAAACTGTTGCATAGGCTCACGTGAAGAACCAAATAAGCAAGGCTCTACTTAGATCTGAATCTAAACACAGTGGTAATCCCAGTAATTCACAAATACATGATGAGCTCTTCCAGCTGTTTCCACCACAGAAAATGCATAAACCAGAATTTAGTTTAAAAAAACACAGTAAAAATGTAAATATCGTACTGCATTGTGCTAAAGCACAATAAAAACACAGAGACACAAAAAGAAATATTTAGCCACTTCAGCTTCTCAAATACAGTGTGTAATGGAACAGAAAGTTCTGTTCATTGCAAGGTATTCCTTTGCAATCAGGCCCTTTTTAAAGGATAGATGCTTACAAAGAACGGCAACATAGACGTGTTTTGAAGTTAATACGAAAAAACAAAGGCCTTCAGCAATGAGAAGTTACCTCTTCTTAACTGTTGAAGTTATCCATGTCAAAGAATAAAGATATCAGAAAATCAGAAGAAAAAAACCACCAAGCTATCAACTACCCTTCCCACCTTTAAGCAAGTTTAGCTGCTTGGTGGCAAACACTAAAGAGCCTCCTTGTGCGCTGTGAGCTCTGAGGACTATTAATGCTTTGGGACTATGAGGTTTCTCAGCATGTCAAAAGAGTTGCCATCTGGGTGCACGGACTCTACACCCTTGCCTTCTTCATGAACTTGAAGGAATCCATAATCATCTATCCCGACTATCCAGGCAATCGGGCCCTCCTCGTTGTGGAGACGGACTTGCTTACCACTGCAAATAAAGAGAACCAGAGAGTTAGGAATTAATTGGTGGACACTGCACAAACAGTTAAAAATAGCTTAGGGGACTAATGTCTAGCAGAATTTTGAGATGATACATGTAAAATACCTAGAAGCATTCTTTAACTCTTGCTAATCCATTGATTTTACCATGTGCTATTTTTATTCTCCCTTAAAAAAATTACCTCCTACTTGGGAGTATATTTTAATTAAGTCACTAGTTTTAAAGGCAATCTAGTAGAAAAAGTAGAAAAAGATAAAATATGCATGAGTTCTTTCCAACTTTCTTAAAAGAAAGTTCAAGAACATTATACTTACCTGTGTATCCAGTACTTGTAGTAACGGGGAAGAACTCCGTTAGGCCCTTTCTCCTGAAAAATATCTATAAGCCTCTCTAGCACAGTTACAGTTCTTGCAATAAGGCAGTCTGCAGTTAAAGCCTTAAGCTTTGTCCCCTCTTCCTTATTAAATTTTGTGATGAGATCATTGATGCATATGGTGGGGTTGCTGTTGTTCACATTAAATCCAAAGCCTGAAGAACACAAACCAAAAGAACAGGACACAATCTGTAAATACGAACACTTTATTATCACCAGAAGGTCAGTACTTTATTCAACTACTCGATACAATTATCTCTAAGGATGTTTCCAGCAGCTTCTTCAGTCTCTTACACCTGTAAATCTTCTACTTGCATAATTACAAATCACAGTCCAGATTTTAGTTGTTCCTTGCTCTTAAAATGCCTCCTCAAAATTGGAGAAGCAAATCCAGTGCAGTCCTTGCAACAACAGACCATCCTATCAATGAGGCTTAGGAAGATGGTAAGTGGTAACTTGCACGTTGGTTACAATAACATCAAAGTGAGAAATTCTTTTCCTCCCTGGAAGCTGACAGGTCATTAGCTAATTGAGAGTAAATCACTGATCATATTTTAAGATGGAGTTTTATCTTTCAGTCTAAAATTTAATTAAGAGACCTTTCTGTTTACTACAGTTAGCTGATTGCATTTTCTAAGAATTAAGCCTTTTTACTCAGCTGATAAACCTTGCTTGGCTTGCTCTGAAAAGCCCAGAAGATTTAAGTTTGCCATGTAAGACTCCAGTTTGCTTAATCTATCTTGCCACAGCATATCCTTTAGAAGCCTCAAGTCTCTTACCGAGATTTCTCCAGTTAGAGTAAAGTTGGCAGAATGCCTTTCTTATTTAAATATGGCTCTTGGGGCCTTTTTTGCCGCCTGCTGAAACAGGCTTTGAGGGATGTAAAGAAATATATTGTATTACCTGTTTATTTTTTCCTCCTAATAATTTAGATTTTTCTTTCCTCAGACATTTGGGATAAAAACCCAGTCTGTCAATCAGGTTTAGACATGATACACCTCCATCTGCAAGAAGGTCCAGATGCCCCATTTTGTAAATTTGCTGTTAATGAAACTATTCATATACGGAAGTAATCTGTATTAATTATGAGAAGGATTTCTTCAGTGAAAAGGAATTTTTGACTTCTAACTAGTCAGAGAATGCATGCAAAGAAAGCCACAGTGATACCAGTACCAATACATAGATCCTATGGAAATGAGGAGAAATTTATTACTGGAAAGAGTCAAAGGAAAATGAACTGGAAAATATAATGGCCAGTAACTCCCAACTCAGCTGGTTACACTCAAGTACCATACAAGTGAAGAGAGAGTGACTGTAGCCATTATACTGTGACTGGTACTGTCAAAGTACCAGTCCACTGGGCCTTGGAGTCCATCTGCAGGCACAGGACACTCAGGCCTGTATGTATGGAGATCACTACTTAGCAATCCAAAAACTGGAACGGACATGAAAGACATATTGAGATGATGAGCTCAACTGAGGCAGAAGCATCTGGGGATAAACTTGGTGGCAAAAATGTAGCCAGCTAACTTGAAAAATATTAGGTGCTCAGGGCTCTTAGGGTATCTCTGCATTGCCTATGTGAAAAGAGTAAAAAATAAACATTTAGCACTGACCTTGCACTGTGCTGATGTGGCTAATGCATCTTCAAACGCCAGGGCTAGCCCTGCCTTCAGCATCTGTGCACCGTTCAGACATGCCTTAGCTGCACACAGAGGCAGACAGTGCTTTTGCAGGTCAAGCACGTTGGCTGTCCCTTGCATTCCAATTGTGTTTGACTACCTATGTCTGTTCTGAGTCTGGCTCTTAAATTAATGAAGTACATTCTTCTGCAGAACTCTTCTTCCAAAAGTCCCGCAACAACTAAGTTCTTAAAAATATTTTTTTAAAAACACATTTAAAGATATGAACATGAACTGTGTCATCTGTGAGGCCTCAAGCACATCGTAGAGGTGAAAAGGCAGGTTTGCCTCTGCTTTACTCTTCTGAAATACTTCTCAGAGCAGCGAAGCCATGTAGACGGATCTTTGATTTTGATCGTTACCCTCATATATGGAATACTCTTCACAAGTGTCATGTGAACAGTAAGGTCTAGGAAAGGAATCTGTATGACTGTAGAAAGGGAAGGCCTGGCTTACCTTTCCTGTTGTGGAAGTTTGATCTCATTGCTACTACTAATACAAGAGATTAGATGTCGTGAGTCACCCCTATTACTTTCAGTGACATACGTCACTGAAATGATGGAAAAGATCCTTGGACTAGTATGGGACAAGTAAGTTTCAACCTTAGAAGCTTCCAGCCAAAAGACAGCTGATGAAAATATACATCTCTGTATATACCTCAGACCTTTCACCACCAAGTTAAGTCCTATGGACATCAGAGAGAATCCATAAAGAAAGCTTCCATTTGAGTTTGAACGTTTTGGTGTTCAGGGTGAGCAACACAAGGTCCAAAACAAATATGTAATGTACAAAGAGATATTTGATAAGGTGACTTATTTTTGGAGCCATTTTTGCTTTTCTTGTATTAACCAGGACAGGCTCTGGAAAAACATATGGAAGCAGTAAATGGTTGATGGGGCACAGAGAGACTCTTTTAAGTGTTCCATTCTGTACGTGTACATTGTTTACAAAATGAGGATATAACAATTGAACAGAAAATTTAATGACTCGGCATGTTTCACAGAAGGAGTTGATGACTACTTCAACTGTTTTGCTTGTTCGCGCCTTAAAATTTATAGCACCTTGACAGAAATGATATCATGTCCACACTCTTCACAAGATACTTTATTTACCGACCATGCTATATTCAAATATAAAACACATACTATCATCTTCTTCTTTAATCTTTTAGACTTGCTAAGGAACTTTCATTTAATTTTTTAGACATAGCACAGAGAATTATTTTTGAAACCAGAACCTAGATCTCTGCTGGCAGGTTTCTGAGCATGTCTGACAGATCTGTGCTGCCAGTGGTTAGGGGAAAAATTTTCCTTAACAAATACCAGGATGATTATCATACTTGAAATGATAAAAACACCTCAATATTTATTTGTGCACCTAAATGTCTTCCCCCGTTATAGCATTGGGACTTGCTGGAAAATACATCTGCAGGCTTTTTGAGATTGGCTGTGCTAACTTCTTGGAACCAGCCTTCCAGGCAGAGCGTTCGTCTTCACAATGAACAAACAGATTGTCACTCTTTGCTCCCTGACCCAGCCTTCCCAACTACTTTGCAAATTTTAATTTCTGAGAGAACTAAAGAAAGCAATTAATTGTTCAAATCATTAATTCACTGCTGTTTTACTAGCAATACTGCAGTTTCTAGAAAGGTATCAACAGAAACAAGTTATGAATAAATATTAAACGGATGAAAGGAGAAATTGAAACATTACTATGTGTATGTAGCTCTTCTCCTGATTTAAAAGGCATGTTATTTAACTATTTGTCATGTGGGGGAAAAAAAAAATCTTGAAAAAAACGTATACATTTTTCAGTATATTTTACTAGTTTTGCAATAGATCAAGGAGGACATTTCCCTCTCTCATGTAATGCTTTCTTTGAACTCCACTACAGATGCCTGCATTTACATTTTTCTTGTCAAGCATATGGAATTATTAAGAAAAATGAAAACATTTACTTTTTGTGCTTCCTTTTAATTTAATATTGTGCTTTATTTCCTTATGCCTCCTGTCATTATTTGTTCTCGTCCTTATCATTTGAACTCATAAAGACATTAATAACAAATTTATTCAGAAAAAAACAGTATAGAAAAGCTTGAAAATAGACATTTACCAATAAGAATATGAAATGTTGTTTCAATAAGTGTAGAGGTTACCAGAACTCCACCAAGCTTCATAAGATCGCTGTAGTAAATATCATTCGGCCACTTCACTCGCAGATCAATCTCCTAAAGAAACAAACCCAAACATATTTAGAAACATTTTGCTCTCTGATAAGACACATGGCTTATTTATCACCCAATATACCATATTTTCTGTACCTCTCTGCCACACTTAACGTGATCCTGTCCACTGCTCTTCATAATGAGAACCTATTTAAGTGCTCCACAAATGTTACTGAAAAAGTCATAGTAAGATGGTTACGTGGTTTACTAAGGAGGTTGGCAGCTGTCAGAGAAAAGTGTCTATTAAAAAAAATAAAAATATGGCAGATAATAAAGGCTTAGAGCGACCAAAATGTGGACTAAAGATACTAGAAATTTTCAGTCTCAAAATCATGAGGTTTTATAGAATTCATTTCCTTCGTTCACAAGTGCCTATTGAAGATTTAAAAGATCTGCTCAAGAAAGATGTAAACTGTGGCAGCCACTGTGGCTCACTGCTGAGAAACAATCAGGGTAAGCCCACAATAACATCAACACTGTATTTGAGGATCCTTGCAGAAACCAGACAAGGAGACAATGACATCTTGAATTTCAGAAAGGAAATTTAGCAGACAGGAGAAATTCCAGTTCACAACTATGTAAATACTTCAGTAATGTCCTAAATATATTCACGCTTTCGGCAGCTACACTCAAGCAACACCATGGAGCTGGAAACACAAACTGTGCTGTGTGACACCGTTCCAGTGCAATAGAGAAGTTTTTGTTGAAACCACAGCACTGAACTGAACTTTGCACTGGCTACTTAAACACAAAAAGAAAGCAAACGTGCTTCCTGTAGTTTGAAAAACTGCATATGACTGTATCCCCAGAGGCAAATTATGGGAGGTGCTCCAGGACTACAAGAGTTGCATTCCCTCCTATTGTAGATTATGAAATCCCTTTACAGGATGTGTGAAAACTGCACCTGGGTCCATGTCTACTCTCCTGACAGATTTAAAGGCCAGAGAGGAGTCCATTACACATACATTGACAGGAAATACTACCTGATTTTGCTATCAAAGCATTCTAAAAGAGAGTATCACCAATTCATATTCATTATGGAAAACAACTTGACTCTTCACACTGGGAAAGGATTTATAAAAGACTCTTGAGACTTCATTTGAAGTATGAGATAGTTAAATAGTATTATCAGTGTTAACAGATCTTCCGACGAGCTATTCAGTAGATGTTAGTTAAGGAAAACATACACCTGTAAGACACCAGACACTAGCTCTGCAACTGAAGTGACAGCAAGTATGAAGAACAACAAAGTCAACTGGGTATTCTCATGATGTAAACTACACAGCAGAGACTTTGCCACAAAATGGAGTTACAAGGTACTGCACAACTATCTGTTCATGAGAGAAATGGTGGGCATTGCAAAACACAGTGGGAATGGAGCACCTTCTTACCTTCACTTACTAGAGAGAGATGTCTGCTGTTCTCAGGATGGGAAAGCAAAGCACTCTCTTGCTATAAGGCCCATCTACATTTGCAGCACTAACGTGACAGTAAAACTTCCAATTGAGTGGTCAGATTTTCTCTGTGAGGACCCAGAACAAAGACCTAAGTCGCTGCCAGTTTAGCATAGCCAATATTTGTGACAATCCTAAAAATGATGACTGGCTGATAAACTGAGACATAGGTATTTCAGATTTTTGAATGGAAATCTTTAAATGGACTTTGAGCATAGTGAACAACATTAAAATGTGTTAAAATATTACTAAGGTTCTGACATACGCCCACAGAGGTATGGAAATTTGGAGGAAAGAATGAAACCTCATCTATAGATTACCCCATTGTTTGCAGCTACTGCAGTTTGTATGGCGCAGATGTCCATCTGACATAAAGAAAAGCCCTGTGTTATCTAAGTCTAAAGGGGAAATTTAAGCATTAGTTCTCTGATAAATCTTTGAATTCCCTTGCTTTAAACATATTTGAGTCCAGACCCTTAACACTGGTTTCACCGACTGTCTAGGGTGGATGTACTGTCAAAGAGATTCAGTAGCTTTGTCTTGGACATAGCAAGCTATGTGTTGCACACGTACTGTGTACAGTACATGTATTACTGATACATACTATTTTTATATTAGTATTTAGTAATTCAGTCACCTTTTTCCTCTTGAATGGAATAAAATCTAAAATGCCACAGTACACAGGGGTAGGCATACGGAAGCAAAAACACCTCTATTCATAAATTAACTCCTTCCCCAGTCAGACCATATTTTATAAAACTAACTCTTGTCCCTTCTATTTTAAATGTTTAAATTATTCACTCTAGCCAAATATTTTATATTGCAAATTTTAGCCTGAAGCATTTTGTTTTTATAGTCAAGTTATGAAGCACTGAAGTTAGAAGGTTTTAATAGAAAGGCTGACAGACCCTAAACTACAGCAAAGCTACTGGGTGCCACTATAATAAAGTTCATGTGTAAATGTGTATAAGTCATTGATTTTCTGTAATATAGGAAACATATGCTTTAGTTAACTACTTCTGTAAAATACCAAAGTTTTATAGTTAGCAAATATTAGGAAATGGTAACATTAAAAAGAAGATATATGAGGTGATGAAGAAGACTGGTTCTTCATTTTAATACTGATGACAGGACACTTGATTCCCTCTTGAGAGCAATACTCCTAAGTTCTTGCTTTAGAAATCAGTTTTCAACCTTAAACAAGGGTTGGAAAAATCCTTTAAAAGGGATAAAGTGGCCACTGAAACAGCACCAACAAAAAAAGCAGAAAGGGATTTGTCAGTTTTATTCATTGTTCCCTCCTCCCTCTTCCCCAACTCCTTCAAAATCAAAACAAATTAACTCAATTGTTAGGCAAACAAAATTGACATTTTCTTTACTGCTGAAGACTGAGTCTTAAGTTTCATATGATTATGAGTGAAATGAGTGCAGTATACTTAATCAGCTCAATAAAAGACAGTATTCACCATATGTATACTAGAAATCTTAAAACACATAAATAACCAGGCATGTACGAAGGCTAAGTTTACCACTATATTAGCGCTGAAGAACTGTATTACACATTCAGTCATACTATGCATAGGAGACATAGTTAAAATCTGAATTTAATGAAAATGGAAACAGGAATTTTGAGATAAATTAGAATGAGATACCTCATATCCTGGTATTGATCTAACTGACTCTACCACTGCCAAGGACACCAGGTGTTGGATAAAAGGAACTCTCTGGCCCAGGTTGGAATGTAGAGGAATGGTGATATGTAAAGTGGACAGTGCACAGCCCACAGGACTGAGCCAAACATTTCCACCACGACCTGGGGAGGGAGAAAAAAAAGGTTAGCTTCAACTCAAGAAAAAATATTTATAAAAAAGGTCACTTAGTTAATGCAGACAACTGCAAAAGAGCAAGATTAAATAGTATCCATCCAAGAATCTACCATAAGTCCTGTAATGGAGTTTCCAAACTAATTTTGAAAGAAAAAATGGTTAAACTGCCAAGCTTTTTCTTTAAAAAAAACAGCAGGTCGTTTAATGTGCACACCGCTACTCAATTTTCTAGAATGTCCTAAATGACTTGCTTTCAGGATTTTCCTGGTATCTGCTAACATACACATTTCAAAAAAATCTTGCTTTGTTTAAGTGAAGAAGTATTTGTGAAGATGCTCCTAGAAATCCATCCACATTGTGAATCAACTTGACAGAAGCTAGATCTGTACCAAAAGCCAGGTAACCATCTTCATCTAGATCTGTACTCAGAAGAGCTTATTAGGTTGAGCACTGTGTTCTAATAAAATGAACGTGGCTTTTAAATCAGTGCTAGCTCCTTCCTGGGAAAAAGACAGAACTTGCTCATATTTATCTGCAAAAGATTGTGAAAGCCCACGTGACAGTTCAAGCAGGTCTTGCAGACTCAAGAAACTTCTATCTCAGAGGCAGTCAAGACCCAGTCTTGTTCCAGTTAAGTCAAAAAGGAGTTCTGATTTGGAAGTCTGACTCGTATTACACTGAATGTAGTGATGGCAGTTTCCATGACTGGAGAGACTTTTTGGCAGAAACTAGAAGACCACTAAATCATTTCTGCAAAAGCCACCAAACATCCTGAAAATGTTTACTTTGGTCTCTATGAACTTAGGTTTTGAGTTTGAATCCACAGTTCAAGCAGGAGAAGAGGACACAATTATTCTATAGATCCTATTACAAAAAATACTCATAATGTATCTTTAAGGCAGCTAAGTGACATTAAAATGTCCTATTGCATATGTTTAATACACATTTACTAGCACCAGAAGGAAATTTACTCACCTTTCCCTTGTGTTTGTCGAACAGCAATTGCTATTAAACCCATCTCCTCAGGCAACTCAAACATTAACCTGTCAATTAGGAAAAAAAAAAAACCAACCCATGCTTATCAGCTGGAACACTAAGCTACATTCATGAAAATCTAGGCTTAAATATCAGGTAATATTTTATGTTAACATTGCACTACCATTTATCCGTTTTCAGTTAACATTTATTCTTGACCAAAAAGCATTAGAATATTAAAAAAAGATTAACTGAAAAATGATCATGTAAAACATTACTGTATCTATCATGCTGGAAAAAGTTATAGCCATAGTTCATTTAAGGTGCCTTCTGATAACATACGTTTTGTATTTCTTCACGTTTTCTTCAAGTGCTTATTTTTTGCGTGTCACTATCTTCAGTAAGGGACAACTGGCAATTCTAGACATTTGTTTCTACTTACAGCAAATTTTTGTTCATACTACAGAATATAAGAGCAGCAGTTTCTGATTATTTAGAAAACCAATATGGTGGCAATAAAGCAGTTTAAAAGATACACTATCCCCTGAGAACTAATTATGATTTAACTACAGTAAATAAATCTACACCTTCTGAGAACTCTAGAGAACACTGGCTTATTTTAGGCTTGTGTTCTGCTTTTAAAATAGTTTCACTTAAAAGAATACTAACTTTCCTCTGGGGATAAGTAGAAAGTGCACTTTAACACCACCAAATGAGTCAACGCTAGACTTAAAAAAGAAGAAAAAAAAACCCTACTGTGAGAACTTCATCCAAGCCACTTTAAAACAGATCTGAACTGTACTACGATCCTCCTCCATTTCACATTTTCAGGAAGAGTTATTTAACAGATAAAACAGATATCCAAGATATTGCCAGCAAGGTAAACGCAGAAAGTGATTTATAGCATACAAACCTACTTCTAATATGGACACAAATACCACGCTGTTCATTCATATAAAAGCAATCTTGTCTTGGAGATAAGCGCAGTCCAAATCAGCAAAAAGTACCATTCAAAATTATTTCCTCTGAATTTCAGATATGTATGAAAGGTGTTTCAAATTCTGCAGTCAAGTGAGTATCCATGGGTAGCAGGGACCAGCTGCAAGCAGAAGTGTCTCCCCCACTGCCCACAGCCACAAGCCTTTAGGCTGGCGACAAGCTAGGGAACTATCCATCCTTCCTGCTTCACAGGTTGAAAAGCAGAGCTTCAGTAACTCTTGGGGCTGTATCAGCAGCAAAAAGCATGTAGGATCCCCAAGGTTTCAGAATATCTTTCAGATGGCCGACTTGCTTTCAGAATGATCCAAATGGGAGGTTACTGGAGGGCCCAGGCAAAATCTGGACCACAAATGCCTTCGCTAATTAGGAATACTTAAACCCAAACTGACAGAAAATGTAACAGGCTCCACAATGTTTTCCCACATTAGTCCTGAATCAGAGAGATGCTGTCAAAGAGCAATAGCCAGAAGATCTCTTTGCCAGTCCCCTTCCAGTTCACGTGAAATACAACTCGGTAATTCCTTCCTTTGGACCCTATGGATTACATACTGAGACCAGGCCCATCCATCTACCACCAAACTTTAACATTAAAAGGTTGCTTCTTCTTATACAGGAACCTAGGCGAAAATCCTCCATAGCTCTTTACGCCCATGAGGCTTCAGCCCTGTCTTCTGGGAACAGCGTGATTTCAGTTACAACACCAAGTTCATGGTTTTGCAACATGAAAATCTAATTTAAATTTGGAAGCGCAGTTAGGAAGAGATTACAGGCTTTGTCGAAATACACTGATTTCTGTTACTTCTCCATTCACATATTTGTTTTTAAACAGGAAAAAAAAAAAAAAAAAGTCATGTGCTGCCATGATGGGACAAAAATAATTAGAGCCATGATGGGAGGAAAATAATCAGAGCAGGGGAAAAAGGTTAATTATGAATCCAAAACACAGACTTCTAGAACAAAGAGATATGATTAACAGAATGTATGAATGTAGCTATTAGAGGCTTGGCAGCAGGTAACAACATATTAAATGCAGAGACCGAGTTTGTACTTTTAAGGGCCATGAAGAAATTCTTTAACAGACACAACATGGGAAAGTTGTTAATACTCAGACCGATACAGCAAGAGACAGATAGATCTATTTTTACTACTTCCTGAGATTGTGCTGGAATTACCATGAAGCCTATGACAATAAAAAACTCCACAGAACCGCCCCCCCAAACTTCAGAGCTTTGCAAATTTTGTGTGCATGTCAGTTTTTTTTCTGGGAGAAACTACTTGTATTTTCCTTACCAGAAAGAGTAACCATACATGCACTTTTTTACATATTGACTTCCCTTCTTTTCTTTCAACTTAATCAGTTGCAGATTTAACGATTCCATTTTTTCTGCAAAGCAACTTAATCACAGTGCTCACCACATTTTCCCCCCAAAATTTTTGCCTTCAAGAAATTCTCTGTTCTTTTTTGTGCTCTTTAACTACCTTGCTCTACATATTAAGTCAAAAGACCACACTGAGATACAAGAGTAGGGAAACATGAAACATCTGAAGCCAAATTTACCCATCAGGAAGAATATCAGACGGCATCTATATGACCGTAGAAGATGACACTAGAATTTTATGTCAATTTTTCTTTTCTGCTTTGAACATTTTTGTGGTATATTCTAAAACGTGAGCAAGGCACTTTTAGTATTCAAGAATATTAAACCAGCTGAAATATTAAGAGAGATTCTAGCACAATTTTTTATACAAATACTCGCCGCCTGCCCTGTAGTGCATACTGTGAATGCTGTCAAAAGTAATAAACAATACTTAATTGTTTTACAGAGATTTCAAGTCTAAGGAGGACTCTGTCTTCATGGCTAGTCAACACAATGACTTTTCTTCCTACGTGAACGTAAAATGGGAATTGAAACCACAAAAACTATGTTTGAATAATGTTAACGGCCTGACAACTATAAATTTCATTGATGTTGTGGGTTTAAGGTTGAAACTCTCATTAATGCATCCTGCTGCGTTACAGTATTGCAGAGGTATTACAACAGGCAGCATTACATTCCAGATGTTAAAATACCTGGGCACAAGAGGGTAAGTTATGAACAGATTTCACCCTTCACTTCAAGTTCCTTGTCTGAAAATCTCACTCTCAAATAGCTTGTTTATAGAGTATTATAAAAGCAACATTAAAAAACCCTTTCCATTTTAGTCAAATGGAAAGGAACGTGCCTTCTGACCAGTCTCTTGTATTACTTTGGACAAAAAGGTGCCCTGAACGCTTGCTTTACTACTTTACAGCCACTGTTTCTGTCCATTATGTCTGATTTGAAAATGAGCAGTGTGCCTACTAGTATTTTTCCTAAACTCTCCTACAGTGCCCTCCATCTCCTTTTCATAATCCTCATCTGTATGATGCTGTGTCTGATTCCAGGCTCTGTGTGATGAATGGCCTGCCAGAGGATGTGCTGGCCAAGCAGAAAAGGTAACTCTTGAGTCCACGATGCAGATTCCTTGGTGGCAACACTGATCTGGGTCTCTCTCTCCTACCTGGAAGCCTGTTTTCATGAGAATGTGAATACCTGAAGGAGCTCAAAGATATGGAGGGTCTTCTGTAAAACAGGCAGTAGACTGACTGATAACTGGTGGGCCACGAACAGAGGAGCAGCCATCAAGAATGACATCATGGTGGGAATTTGTTACAGACTATCTAATCAGAAGGAGGAAGTGGAAAAAATCTCTTTGAGCAACTTGAGGACATCTACAGATCACAGATCCTGATTCCCATGGGAGACTCCCATCTCCCAATATCTGCTAAAAGGCAAACAAAGTGGGATGCAAGCAATCCAGCTGACTTGTGGGGGATGCTAGGAACAAGATCTTATAAAAAATTATCAGATGATCAACTGGAGTGATAGACTCACTCTGCTACAAACAATGGAGAGCTGATTGCGGAGGTGGCAATCTGTGGCAGCTTTGGCTGTAGCAAACATGAATCAATGCAGTTCAGAATTCTGAGAGGAATGAGGAAGGCAACTACAAACCCTAGGTTTCATGAGAGCAAGATTCGGTTTACTCAGGGACCCGGTAAATGGGATCTTATGAGAGGCAGCTCTGAAGGGCAAGGGAGCTCAACAGACATGGTCTTTAAAGGCAACCTCCCACAGACAAAATAATGGTCCACCACAATACTGAGGAAAGTAAGTCGATGAACAAGGAGTCTGGTTTGGCTAAAAAGGAAATTCATGACTGTAAAAAGAATGTACAAAAGAGATGGAAGCAAGGAGAAATACTACAAAGGAGAAATGCAGAAACATTGCCCAGACAAGCAAGGATGATGTTAGGAAAGCTGAAGCTCAACTATATTAGAGATTGGCAAGAAACATGAGCACAGGAACTGCCACATGGTAAGAACACACAAGGAAAATCTGGGTTTGCAGCTGACTGAGGCAAAAAGCACAGTGGACACACAGAAAGCTGAGTTACTTAATGCATTCTTTGCCCCAGTCTTCACCAACAAGGTCTCCAAGGCCTTTACACAAACATACAGGGTTTGAGGAGAAGAGGAAATACCAACAGCAGGAAAGGATTGATCTCATAAATCTCTTGAGAAATCTTGGCTCCAGGAGAGCAGATGAGATGCATCTGAGAGTGTTGAGAGAGCTGGCTGATGGCACATCAAGGCTGCTTTCTGTCATCATGGCCATGGAGACCAGGGGAAGTCCCAGATGAATAGAGAAAGGCAAATGTTGCAATCATCTTCAAGATGGTCTTTTACAGCACCCTTGTATCCAAGTTTGGCCATTGTGGTCTAGATGGATGCACTACCAGATGAGCAAAAAGTGTCTGGATTCTGGGATTGAAAAGTAATGGTTTGTACTCTACCTGTAGACTGGATACAACTGCAGTTCCTCAGGGGTTTATCCTGAGACCTATCTTATTTAGTATCTTAACATCTTTACCAATGAACTGGAGGAGGAAATGGCATGCACATTAACCAAGCTGGCAAATAACACTGAACTATGACGATAACTAAACATTGGAATAGGATACCCAGAGAGGCTGTGGAGTATTTCTGTCCTTGGAGGTTTTCAAGATCTGACTGGAAAAAACCCTGACAAAGCTGGTCTAAAATCACTGTTGATGCTGCTTAAAAGCAGGAGGTTGAACTAGAGACCTTCAGGGATCCCTTCCAACCTGAGTGATTCTTTGACTCCAGGAAACGTACAGAAACCTGGTATCTCTGGTGTTTCTAGCTGTCCGTTAAGTTTCGTTGACATCAGTCAGAAACTAGCCATTAGCTACTTATTACCAAATTAGCAATTTAACCCAAAGGCTGTTCACTGGAATCCCCAATCCCAAAATATTCACACTCTCTTACTAGCCTAAATATTTAATTTTCTCCATCTTCCACGTTCCATGCAGTATTTTATAGATGACCAGGTGCAATACGCAGGCTCCCAAAAGATTGACTCCCACAGCTGAGACAGGTAGAAGAACATGTAAACTGTTAATCCTACTGAGGCTTATTTAAATGATAGGAATCTTACTGCTCTGTACTGTTGTAACTTTGCCTATAAGCAGCAGGCAAAATATGTGCCAGAATACACTATTACATGAATGCACTCTTCTGTTCTATTACAAAAATACATAGCTTCTTTCACTTTATGGTGGGTTTCCCTACAGCAATGTTAGTACAGAAAGGACCATTTAGTGTCAAATTCTCTTTGAACTCCTTAGATATATTAAAGTCCTACATCAGTGAGAAAAAACGTTAAGGGATTACAATGTCCCAGACTTGTGGAAAACTATAAAAGTACTGGAACCTTGGACTGCCAGTTTCTGGTACCTTACTTCAATAAGTACTACAAAAAGAAGATTGTCCTATATTAGTTGTGACATTTTCAGCAAGGAATAATCTATTGATACTATGAATGACATAGGTTAGGAACTTATATATACTTTGGCTAATTGGTTAGTCTTTGAGAGCAGTGCACTAGTAACAACATAGTTTCAACAAAACTGCAATATACAGGAAGACTGTAAGTAGAGCAAAGTCACGTGAGTTATTTTTCAGCTGGATCAATACTCTAATCTGGCTCACCATAAATGAACACTGCTGTTGGCAAAAGGGAAGCAACAGTAAAAGAGGCCAGTAGACAGAAGGGAAGACCAAACCACTTCTTTCTTAGCGCCCATGTACTTATGCTTGATTTACATTACTGTATTATGGCCTCAGGATAGTGCATGCTTTGCTTGTGGAACTGCTTTGAGAATCAGGCCTGCTGAACAGGCGGGGTAAAACTCTACCATTAAATGCTCATTTTTTTCACTCACTGCATTTTTCAGCTGGTAATTTTCTTGTCTCTATATTTTTATACCAGGTATTTTATAATTAGTCCTTTGTATATGTTTATAGGCTTTTCCTCTTAAAAAAAGAAAAAGAGAATTTTAAAACACAGTACCATACAGCCAAAGGTGTCAGGAAACATACCCAAATAAGAAAGGACTCCAAAAAATTGGTTTGCCAACAAAATGCCAGTAAAATTTGAAACCTGGGTTCAGACACACTGGTAAAGTTCCAAAACCGAAAACTTAAAGAACTTCTTTATTCAGTAAATCAGCTTCTCTGTGAATGTCATCAAGACCACAAAGTTACAGTAAAGGAGGGAGTTTCCAAGGGAGATGTGAGGAGAGTTTAGGAGTTTAAGTTGTTTGAATTTTTAATTTGAAAAGCAAAAACCTGTACTGTTTTGAACAATTTATTTAAATTTTTTTCCTGTAATAAGTAACCTTTTCTATTCATGACCTTTCTTTGAAAAAGCTACCTGAAGCATAATGAAAAGTTAACATAGGACAAATGGAAATGAAACAGATTTCATTAAAAAAATGAACTCTAGTGCCAAGATTTAAGAAACAGAGTAGTTACTGGAATGCAGTGAAACACATTTATCATAACATGTTAAGAATAGAATCTTCAGAGTAGAATAAAAAGTTATAAACATATTGATCAGAACCAGATCTAACCATTCTTGTCCAAAGTAAAGCATAGTATGGATGCTATAAAAAATTTAAAACACACAGACCAACGCAGCCTGTAGTGATGTCACTTTTAACAGTAATTTCATCACACTTCCTTACATAAGACTGCACAAGTTTGGTCACTGTCGAGAAGCAAACCTTAAAGTAACCTCATATGGTATGGCAAGAAACACCAGCATTTCTGTAAGGTGACAAAGGTATTTTAAATCAGCACTGGATTCACTAACTTATAAGTGTGAGGCATCGCAAGCATTAGGATCTCAAAAGTAATCCGTTGTGATTCTGAATTCATACAGTAATACTTAAAGTCAAACCAGGACAGAGGTGAAGTTATTCCCAAGTAGCCACTCAAACAGTTAGGGTTAATGAAGAACAAAAGACACGGGACATATCACGTAAATTAAAGTGAGCATGAAAAAGAATTCTATGTGAGCAGAAACTAGCTGCCCTCCCCAGATCCTTCACAGAGGTTTCCATTGCAAACTGGGAAAAATTAAAGCATTTCAACAAGAAAACATTCATTCCTTGCTAAGTAACTGTAGAAGACCTAAAAAATTAGCGGTAACACTTATTTTCCTTAGATTCATAATTTTTTCTTTATCCTTTTACTATTGAAAGTTTCATCAACACCAATCATGCTTAAAATCACAGAAGTAATTTATTGTTAAAAGAATACTCTAAAACCCTTTGAATTTTCCTCTATGATTTGCTTTTATTTCTTTTATTTTATGCCTGCAACATATACTGTGCTCTAAATTTAGGCCCTGGTGGTTTATGATAATGGTAATGTGGTTGTGACTACAAATCTAAGGATGTAGTAAGTTTCTAGTCTTCATAATCCAACGCTAACTGAAAAATAATTTTATTTTTTCTTCTCTTTCTAATGGTACACTTAATAGTTTTCCTAAGCTAAAATAAGATGTAGCATATTTTTACATTGTCTGACATTTCTTGTGGTCTGTAGATTAGATTTTACCTTTGGGGGGACCTTTCAGTTAGTTTAACATTCTTTCTAAAAAATATTTTTAATGTGAAAAACAATTAACTAAAATTTCACGCGAATTTCTTCATTACCACTGTTTTCCTTGGCCAAAAGTATCTGAGTCTGAATTTTAAAACTTCCATGTGCCTCTCTCACCATGTACTTTAAAAATACACACAGAACTTCTAAGTTCTAAACGCTGTTCATATTCTTATTTCTATGATATGGGGTACACTGTACAATGCAGGTTACAAGCATTGTCATGAAGATGGTAATTTGACACTTTACTTGGCATTAAATCAAATCTTCGTAATTTCACCCAGGTGTTACAACTATTACAAAACAACTAAAGCTTCATGAACTGGCAGGTAAAGCACAATTATTTTACTTGCAGGTATTTTTTTCCATTAAGCACCATGAAATACGAAATCTTTGAAAAAAGTATTACTAACATGTTTTTGCTGTGCAAAAGCAATCAAAAGCGCTGTATCCCTTCTATAACAATAAGCCCAGAATTTAATTGCAAAACTCCCACAGACAAAAGTGTCAGGTTTTTTTCTCTTTATTAAAAAACCCTAGATGTGTAGCATCTAGAAATTTCTTAAGTATAATGTAAGAGATTAATGCAAAAGGAAAAATATAATGCGAACCTGGGGAAAAAAACATCATATTTTGTTTAAAGAAAAAGTGTTCCAGTGAGAGCCATTTTTATAGAAATTCTTAGAAAATGGCAATTTAGCTCTAAAATTTTAGTTATAATTTAAAATACTTTGTTTAGATAGTACAGTTTAGAAAATTATTTTTAAAAGGCATTATTAGACCTAATCAGATGTTTTCCATACACATAATTTTTCATAGAAAATACAGATTCAGAAAAGCCACTATTCTCTAAGAGAAGGAGGAAATAATTTGAAACAATGTCATTCTTCCTTTAATACACTTAACACTCTTTGGGGGTATTTTCAGCCTAGTCAAACATGTAAGTTGCTTCAAATATAAGGAAATGCTAAATTTTTGAATGATTTAAACTTTGAAATGTATGTACCCATGGTACCACAACCGGGCTTTCACATGCCTCAGTTCCCCCCTGAAGCCTCAGGAGCTACATTTGCCATCCAACTTGTGGTTCGTCTTTGTTAAGCCATGCAATGCTTCACAGGATACACACTTTTGGATGAGGAGTCCGGCCTACCAGCCAAAGTAGCAACATGGGCTATCCTAACTAGAACCTTCACAAGGCATAAAAGTCCTATATGCACTTCTAATTCATTGTTGAGCTGACTTGAAATGAAGCACTTGTATGGGTTATAAATCCTGAACATTACGCTTCAACATCCCTAAATAGAATTTCCCTGCGATTTCTTGTTCCCTGTGTGAAGAAAGGACTGACGATACTTCAGCTTTTTTCTGATTTCAAGTAGCGGATCATGTTAGAGAGAGTAATCCAGAAAAATTATTGCTTTTTTTTTTTTTTATACTGAATAAAAAAAGGCAATAAACACAATAGCTGAACTCACTTGGCTCTGTATTCATGCGTCTAATAATTAAAACACAAAAATGCTCTCATCAAGTACCGGAGTCTTATACTAGCTGCTCCCTTCACAGTGCCAACAGAAACCACAAGATTTCTAAATTCAGTATTAAAGCATACAGCACTTTTCTCATGCAAGAGCCAACATTCGAAAACATATAAATAAAGAACAGAAAAGTTCTGTTTCCAAATATGTTGTGAAATATTTTTAAAATCCCAAGTATTAGACTGTGCCAACCTGAAGGCAGACTCCAATAGTTAATTTCATGGGTGATTAAGAATGGATTTCAAAATAAGGAAGTTACTTTAAGCTGGCCACAGCATCCTCTGTAGACTCCAGAAACAGTCATCATAATGTAGACTTTAACCACAGACTCAACACAAAATGTAGCTGATATTTAAGTCCCAAAACAGTGGATTCTCTTTGTCAGGACGGGTAGGAGAAAACCCAAAGGTCCCCATGTAGCCTTATTACTTCAAGTTCTGCAAATGCAAGGAGAGCAGTAACTTCCTAACACTGTAAAGTTCAAAGGAATGTCCAGTTTAGGACAATAAAATATGTACAAATACCTGTTACCATGAGAGGTGGATGAATGGGTAAACGTCCTATCTGGAGAGAGCTGACATCCAAGTGGGGAGGGCTGCACAACCACCCTGATCACGCCTGCTGCTTAAGCAGCAATTGGTAGGGGGCAAGAAACGATATAGGTCCCCAGGTAAATTTATACTTGCATCTTGCCCCTTTTACGAGCAATGACCACTGACATTTGCACATAGTGGATGATGAAGTCTGAATACACCAAATATCATCAAAGAAAAAATGCCCTTCATTCTTGCACTACCTTAGTAAGCTCAGGAATTACTTGCAAATACTGACAAATGCAACACGTCAAATTCACCTATCACTATAAACAGTATTTCAACCTTCTTTTACGAAAACCAAAGAAAACTGCAGGATGGCTCACTCCCTACCATTCCTCCTTCTCCCCCATGTCTGGTGCAGAGTTACCCTGTTGTAGTATCTCAACAGCTAGGATCTGGTCACAAGTCCCGTTGTCTATTACTAGCTCTCAGTTGGATGTGTTTGATGACATGCCATTCTCACATTTGTTTGTCAGATATGTAAAGCAGTACTCAGAGTAATACTTGAAATCTGTCATAAATAATTTCTGAACCTCCTAATAGACCTCTGGGTCCTCCTTCACCTAATTTTTTGTGCATTCTTTAGCTGTAAAGTGAAAGTAAAATACAGGTGTAGAAAAACTTTCTCATTCAGCTTTACTGATATGTTTCTACAAAACCGGTGTTCAGTAGACTCTGACACTTGAATTGAGTTGTACTAAAGCTTAGTCAGATGTGAAGCCTTAGCAGAGGTGATCTGGGCTAGTAAGTGAATGAGCAGAACCATTCAGATCATATGCAATAGAAGCAAGCATCAAAGAGAAGGAGGAAGACTTGGAGGATTAGTTATATGATACTATGACTCTTAGCAATACTTAACACTAAGCAAACCGAAACTGTGAGACAGACATGGTGGTATTTTCTTTTAAATGGAACAGTAAGGTTTTATCCAAGGTTAGGGTGGTCTGTAGTAAATAATTCCTTTGGCTCTGGACTGGGAAGAATGTCTTAAATGGGAAGCAGCAGCATTGTATGGTACTACACAAAAATGCTCAGAAATAGAAATGAATAAAATGAATGCATATGTGGAGGAAAATAAAATCAGTAGTTAGCACATTTGTGCAAAGTAGAGAATAACTCCACCAGCACAATGCTATCTCCCAGTACCCAGTTTTGTAATCACGAGCCACAGCTGCATGGAAGCAAGCTGAAACCCTGCTCTAACAACAGGTCAATGCCGAAAGCTATAGTGTAAGTCTAAGATACAATTTTACACACAGCCACAGAAGGTTGGAGGGAAACACAAATGCTATCTAAGTCTTTCTCCCTTTCTCTTTTATGTTTGGTAAAATTTTCTCTGGACTATTCATAAAAAACTTATAATGATGGAGAAATGACAGCTTGCTTAGGCAAACTACCTTTCTTGAGTAATTTTAAAGGAAAAATTACTGCATCTGCATTTCTGCATTAAAACGTTGTCCCATACCCACTGAAAATGCAGAAACACTCATTCATTTTGTTCCCGTAAGGGACCATTGACTTGAGTAAAGGTTTCTTTACACCAGTCTTGTCTTCTTTTGATGAAAGAAACATAGTTCTTTTATATTCCACTCCCCTCATCTAAGGAGTCATGTTTCCTAGATCCTGAACTATTCCCTTTTCTCTGCTTTGTACTGTGCCCAGCAAATCCACACCTTTTGAAGCATAGTGCTGAAAACTGGACCAATAACTGCAGTTAAGCACTCCCAGTGTTGAGTAAAACTGGAAGGATTACTCTGTACATTTTACATGTAGCACATTTTTAAGCACTTTTGTATGAATTTCAGTCTCAGTCCTCATCTCCTTTGTTACAACAGTAAGACTTTTTTTTTTTTTTAACCTATATTCAATTCCTGACTCAAACTGCCAGAACTTCTCTCAAAAACTGCTATCCAACCACCCTATCTTCATTTAATAATTTGCATCTAATTATTACTGTATGTCACACTTACCCATAAAAAGCTGAATCCTAATTATTTCAGGCCATTCGTTGATTCTTCAGGATTGTTTAGAGTTTGAAACCTACCTTCCTACAACCTTATAGCTCCTCCCTACGGACTTTTTAATATGCATACCCGCAATTCTGTCATCCAAATTACTAATGAAAATGACTGAGTTGTGCTGAAGCATTGGCAGATATGAAGCCTCAGCAGTCTGACCTAGTAAGTGAATCAGCAGAACCAATAAAGCCACATGCAACATAAACGAATATGAACATTGCTCAAGCGAAATGAGAACAACACAAGGAATCTTCTCAAACACATCCGATACTGAAAATATGATCTGTGATGCTGAAGCTCCAAGCAGGGAGATCAATAACTGTAATCTTCAACAACCCTTTAGATGCCTAATGGTAAACATCCCATTCCTAGGCAAAGCACTTGGATTTCTGGAAAAGTCAGAGCTATTTCCCAAGTCCAAGAAGCTCTAATGCAGCAGACAACTCTATTCTGTAAACAATCATGGATTTTGGATAAAACAAGATCCAATAATCTGCTGTAAGACTTGGAAGATCTTCGGTAATGCACACTCCACATAGGTCTTGGTTTTAAGAAGAGTGTTTAAACACTTCAGCTGTGATATTAAGGAGTTAAGCATCTAAAAGCACAAAGACCACTGAAGAAAAAATGATCACCTTTCCCTTTCTCTGTTGTCATGGTTTGGTCATCTGCTACCAGGACATCTAGTAACAGAAAGTTGCAGTTGTAAATGTCAACTGTTTGCAGCTGTCTGTCTCCTCCACCTTTCACAACATATTTAGTGTTGAATATAACTCAGAAAGCATAAGGGGGGAAAATACTTTTCCTTTCAGGTGCTTTTTTAAGATGGGGCTTTTTCAACAAGTACTCCATAAATAATTTTGATTTTTCAACTATGGACAGAAGACTAACATAACAGAATACTATAATCCTATCCATCCAGAATAAACCTGTAAAATTAATCTTCCTATCACCCTTGTTTTCTTTTATGAGATAACTTCTCTATTGCAGCAAATATTAAGTTGCTTGTGCTCACTTTTGAGACCCTTTTCACTACCATTCAATCTAACATCCCATAGTCATCCTGTCCCTGTAGGTCTTTTTGTCATTCACAATTTCTAAGTTCTGTGTCAGGAACCATCTTTTTTGTGTTTTTATTACTTCTAGCACCTAAGTCATCACTAGGGTGGCTCAAATGATTCAACACGGCAAATTCAAATGGCGCTGGAGTTTACATACTGTAGGGTGACAATGACAAGTACAAGTAAAACACAAGGCTCAGACAGCAATGGCACATCTTTCATCTTTGCAGTCCATCCAGCATGGGGAAATTACTCTTTCTCACATACAAAATTCCCACTAGTATTAACAGAACAGACAGAACTGACTTTTGAGACCAGTAAATGAATTGACTATCACCCAAGATATGGGTTCTTAAAACAAACATGTTCAGATCATAAACACACAGGTTTTCTGGAATTCTAGGAGCATTTCCCATGTATAGAGACTAAACCATTTCAGGTATCGAGTTGCAGAAGTATTACATTAATTCCACGGCTATACATCAGAACATAAGCAGAGCCCAAAGTTTACTAATAGGCAAGATATATGCTAAGTGCTCAACTTGGGCAGAACACTTTTACACATCAGATACTCTTATGCAGCAAGAAATGGATCATTCATGCCAAAATCAAATGCAGACATGATCAAATAGACCTCTGTCAAGGCACAGGCCAGAACCTAATTCTCCGGTGGGGTTTTTTGTTCTGCAGATCCTGAAAGCTGAGACAAGCAGTGATGCAAGCCAAATACAACAGAAGGAGCACAACTCTCAAACTGAAAGTATTAGGCACTTAGTTACATTGTGACACTACCTGGAAATTCTCAGTGGTTTAACAACAACAAAAGATGAAAAGATTTTTTTTTTTTTTTAATAAACCAAAATATTTGCATCTAATGCAGCAACAGAATGGTTGGGTAATGTCAGGTTACATTTGCTTATTGCCTGTTAGTGTATTTTTAAATAAATTATGTATATGACTATCCATTTTTAAAAGCTACTATAAAATCTTTTTAATAGTAAAAGATTTCTTCCCTCAAGTTACATATTTCAAGTGATAAAACTTGTATTAGCTATTCCAGTATCAGATAAAGCAAGGTGGCTTCCAAAATCATTAAATGTATTGTCAAGTTGTCCTGGTTGGAGTTCTCAATTTTAAATGATCTTTTTTAAACTTCACTGTCCAAAAAAAATTCTTAGACGTTAACATAAAATACATCTTTGATTACATATCACACTCTAACCTTCCTCTGACATGAACATTTATTTTTGTTATTGAAGAGTTCCTATAATTGAATTTCCTTGCATTAATTAGCTTTTAGGATACTTCTACGAAGAGAGGATGACTGAATTTTAGAAAGGAGAACATAAAATATAAAACGTGACAGCAGAAGAATGCTTTATTTATCTGTCCATTAAGCAAAACTCACTATAACTTAAGCAGTTCTTTCCAGGTGGAACAGACACTGTGAGGAGTAAGTCCAAACAATGCTTGTAATATCCTATAGGTGTACATAAACACACAAAAATTAACTTATTCTAGCAACTGAAAAAAAATGTTTGCAGTCAAATTACGTTACTCCCTTAGCCCTCCTTTTGTTGCCAGTGCATATGCACATCAATAAAATCCCACAGGCCTTTCTAGTGAAAAGTTTTTGATAATCCAGTTAAACAGCATTTACTGTAAATTGAAGGACTTGAAAGAAGTAATAAGTAATTATAGATGTGCCTTCCCATATGAATGCAAAGTTATTTGCATGGCTGACTAACATCTCTGGACTATATTTTGATGGTTTTGGTTGTCTTGCAACTCAGTGAAACCATTATCTGCAAGGCAGTTTGCCATGAGGCCTCATGAATAGCAGCTGTTTGCATGGCTGCCTCTTTCCCAGACAAACTGGGATTAAGTTTCTGTTGCCACAAAAGCTCTGCAGTCCTGACGAGCATTCTTCTACCCCAGTGTTAGGGCTGCCTATTGGGCTATCATATGAGGATGGCATGGGCATGGCAGAGTTCAGTTTAGACATCACTTACAAAAGCAAAGAAAATAATATATATAAAAAGTAAGTAACAACAACAACAACAATAGTAATCATCATCATCATCACCACAGAAACGAAACAAGAAGCTGAATAGGATAAACTATCAGTATCAGTCTACAATTGATACGAAAAACTTCATGTCACTTAAAGCGGGGACGAAATAACACTGAAATTTTGACCAAATTCCCCTCTTCTAGTAGTTTTGAATGTTCAAGATTGCATACAAGGAATGGTTAAAACTTTGGTTTCAACCTACTATTATTAGATAAAATCAGTTTGATTTGTCTAGACAGTCACTACTTGTTATTCAATCCTACTTTGACAGTATGGGATCTTCCCATAAACAATTTTTCATGTATGCCTTTGTAGGATCCAAAGCAAAATCATAAACTTTGTGGTTTTGCTTCCCCATGTTAGTATGCACTTAATCACTATTTATCTACAGTGTTCCTAAGAGATCTTGGAAAGCTAAACGATAACTCTTGGCAAAGCATTTCAAAAACCACACATGGATGATGCTGTAAAAGCGCAAAAAGCATACGAGTGCCATTTCTGAAAAATGATACAGTTAGTGACTTAGATACATCAGGCACTACTGTTCCACTACTCTGTGTAATGTTATGAAGAGGTTTGCATCTTCATCGAAGTCCCTCATTGGGAGCAGCCTGAAGGGCATGCTTTGTTCGGGCTCTGAACTTCTGACTTTGCACAGGCAGCAAAGGCCTGTGCATATTATTTCTAATCCTGCGGTGACACAGGTCAGTAACATGTGTTTCTAAAAATCTGAGACGATAGTATGGTGGTCTAAGATTGAGCTGTAGCTATCATGCTTATGATGTAGCCCATGGCTGGGGATGAAAGCACTTGGGTGTCAGTGAAACAAATCAAACAGTGGATGTGCAAATGACTGCAAAATTATTATAGGAAAAGGTTTTGTGTAAAACTTCTTATTGTCCCACAACCACAGGCATCACATTCCAGATACATGACATTCAAAATACACATTCAAATATGCTGTGCCTTTGCCTCAGAGTACAATGAATGTCTGACAGCAGTTGTAACCATAAACTCATTGACTGCTATGCATTGAAAAGCACTGTTGAAACAGCTTTAGGGCACTCACAAATCACCATGTCTAGTTCTAGGCCTCTATATAGGATTCACCTGGACTTTCATTTTCCATCTATCTACCAAATGTCAAGGCCAACTAACATTTCCCTAGTCATGCAACAGATGCACAGTAAAACCACAGCATTTGTTATGTCTGACAATCCAAGGCAAAGGTACACAGGAAATTTTAGGAGGTTCTCAGCCTCTTGGAGGTGGTGTCTATACAACATGCAGACCTCATATCCATGCGGTAGAGATCCAGGATTGATTATAGAAAAACGGCTTGAGCTAAACTATACATTAAACAATATACAAGCACAAAAGAAATTACTGGCTTTGTCATGCCTTCCCACCTTTAAAAGCATATGGTCTTTGGTAGGTGATCAAATGTTCAAACATTTTCTTCAAGCTGAAAAATCAAAACAGTGAACCTCTATCACACTTTTTACTTTTTTAAATATGCATTTGATGCTCATCAAATCAAGTTAGAAGGAACTATTTTGACTTCTTCTGCTTGTAATGACGCAAATGAGATCAAGTATATGTGCAACCACCCAAGATATTTCAAGTGCATTCCAAGATACACAACCCAAGATACAATGATGCAGAAAACCTGTACAGCCACTGCAAAAAATGCTTAAATCTCACTCTAGTCTGTGAAATTACAGACACAACTGAACAGAGGTTCACCTCTGTGCAGAGCTAGAAGATACTTCCAGGTCTTCAATTTTCAATTATTTGTGAATCAAGGGCATAATACAGTGCAAATATCCTTTGAAGTCATTACTGTTAACTGCATTGCAATATGAAGAATATTCTATTTTTATTCTATGAAATAACTGATGCATGATATTACAGAATAGTAATATTAGGTGCCTGGCTAAATGCCAACTGTGCAATTACTTTCCGCCTATCTAAAATGCCAGTGCAGTTGCATTTGGTGATGGTAGTGGGCATGTTCCATCCTGAATGTTTGGCTCCACTTCTGCTTAAGGAATATCCTCCTTCATTTCAGAAATATAGGCATCTCACTTTATTTAACAGAATAAATTGAGATATTTGCACATTCGATACCTTAATTTTACAGGTACATTTTTGGGGTGTGTATTTAAAAACATGCAGACACTGGAATTCAGAAACAAGGAAGCAAAGCTCAATGGGAAACACCATACCCATACTCATTATATGAAATCACCTCAGCAACAAACTACAGCAGCTGTTTGTCAGCAAAACACAGTGTTACCTTGCTTTTCACATCAAGGAATTTGGAAAATATTTTCCAACTGAAAACTGCAAGAGAAGTTCAGGCAGAAAGTAACTACTATCTCTCAGTTATGAAGGATACTTCAGTATGCAACTCATTATATAGTAAAATTGGTCTCTGCCTCAAAGAGACAATAGTTTAGGAATAAGATGAGAAGACAGAACAAGAATAAGATGATGGGCAACAACACTGACAAGGATTAACTTTTTTCTGAAAGACTTCAAGGCTAGAAGAGACTTCCTGAGGCTTTGAGAGGAAAAAGCCATCAAAACCACAACGTCATGTCCAATCTGCATACTCAAAATAGTACATGTACATTTAGGCTCATAAGATGCACTTTAAAAATACATTTTTTCCTTCTCCTTCCCTTTTTTTGGTAGACACATTTACCACACAACATTTACCATAATTAAGACGACTATACTGTCTCAGGGATTGATACACTCTTTTTCTTGCTTTTTCATTTTGTGGGCTTGACATCTAAAATCCAGTCTCTCATGAAGAATTATCATCCTAATCTAATTGTCCTAGCTTACAATGACAGTTATGAAAAGAGAGCAAACAAAACGCACATAATTAATGTAAGACTCATGTAGATGCAACTAGGTTGAAAGTGAGACTTAAATTTAAAGACTTACAAAATTTTTTAGTTCAGCAGTGAAATTATTTCTTTTCAGTTCCACCTACATCTTCCCATCCTTATCTTTCAGAATTTGAACTTATAAAAACATACCATTAGACAAAATGGCAACTGGAGGGGAAACAACAAACCCCAGAAGATAATAACTGGCATCCTACAAATAACAAGCTGATTGGCTTCAGGAAGAACCCGGCATTCACACTTCTCAGGAAGACAGCAGACATTCTTGTCTCAAATCCTTACTTAGCGCGTACACCGTACTCTTCTGATCTGTACAAAGCTGTCAGAACAATGTAGGCGTCATGATCAACATACATGTACAAAACCATTAATGTAACATCTTCCCCTACACAGTAATACAAAAAGATGTCCAACGTTTTTCCTCTATGAAAATGGATGGTCTCTTTTTGCCATCACACACCATCATGTTATGCAAGAGTCTTAACAGCCAGCCACCTTTTGTACTTAGACACTTCTTCAGTAGTGATGGCAGACGTACAGTTATTTGTTTCTATTTCAAGAGCACAGGCCCCTACAAACCTTGCTGTCCTGACATGCTTCTAATGTACTCTCACAAATCATTACAAAGTAAAAGGAATAATCCTTACTCTGAATGCTGTGGCTTCAAGCCTATGTACAAAGTTAAAAATTAAATGTTGCATTTATTTACATTTGTATAATAATTTTTTTTATGGAAGTCATTCTTGCTTTTAGCGACATTAAAGGTCCTGTTTTCAACAGATGTAAATTAGACTAAAAAAGACTACAAAAATGATACATACACTAAACTCTACTTCATCTACACATCCTCAATATAAGAAGCCTTTTTGGGCCAGGTTTTTCGCACCAAAGCAAAGATCTTATGAAAGGGGCTTGTGGCAATCACCTGTCTTTTCTTTCTCAAAGAGAGTGGCTCTTTTGTTCATATTATTTTGAATATTTTTTGAATATAACCAATTTTTTTTAAAGTTATATCTGATACAGTTAAGACTTATACTAGTACTTATACAACTATCTGTACTGGAAATATATTAAAAGATTCTTTTAATTTAAACTACTCATAAAGCAGTTAGATGATCACTAACGCAGGCAGCTGTCCTAAAACTCCATGGCTTTTTAAAAAAAAACAAAAGAAAAAAAGCGGGGGTAGGGGGGAGCCTCTACAAGCTTAACAGTCATTTTTGTTTCACCTGGGCATAATACTGCTATGTTGTGACACATGGTATAGTATACAGTATACATATCAATCTCAGGAGTCAATCTAGGAGAGTAATAAAGCAACACAAGCACGGAAACAACATACTCTTATGCAGGTGGGAAACAGCTGTCAGACAGTTACAGTTTTGTAAGAAAACTATTTTAGCAATAATGAACTTTTTTTGTATTCTGAGACTCTGTTAACATCAAAGCAGCAACACTGGAGAAATTACTCAGCTCATGTCAGCCCAGGTACTCGTTTTGATCCTGAATGTTACTGTAGACAGTAACCATTTACACCTTCAAAGCAGTCTCTTCTCAGCACAGGAGACTTCCCAGAAAGCCAAAGAAATTGGTCCCGTTGTGTTTGTATGCATATACCTCTATGTGTGGATGTATGGTTATTTCAGAATATAAAAATTAAAAAGGAATAATGCATTTTAAACTCTGAAATACGTATTAAATAAGAATTCCACATTTTCAGTTCATTCTTCCCATAGAGGAATATATATCCCTGATATTAATTCACTTAAATTACCGTCATTGTTAAACCACAAAAATATACAGTTAATCTGCTAACATTTCACTTATTAGTTGCTTCACATTCTATTGAGGTTAAATTTTCATGAAAATCCTATCTTTACGTTTAAATAAATTGTATTATCACGTCTTGCAAATCTTTTTCTTGTTTTAATGAGTTACAATTATATCAATCATTTCAAACAGGGAATTTTGAAAAACAAAGAAATACTACCATTCTTTAGAAAAAAAAGATCGTTACACTATTAAGCCGGCTCCTTATTAAATTAAGCTTACAAGTAGTTAGTTTCTTTTAGCTTGGTCATTTACAGCATCCTCCCACGCTGTAAGAAACAAACAAAAACTTTCTGGGATCTTTTCTTCCTATATTCAAAATTCCTCATATATTTTAAATAAAAAAGAATGAAGGGTTGAAATGAGCATAGAACTGAAATGTCTTACACAAACTTATTAATAGGTTTTCTGCACACCTATAGAAACTGTAGTTACAGTTTCAGTTTCTTCCTTCCCCTGACTTCTATCCCTGCTGAACATTACCTTAACTTTGCATCTTTTGCAACTACTGGAATTGTAATATTAGAACAGCAAGCTACTTTTCAATGTAAGCAGTATAATGAGATCTTTAATTAAAAAACTGACACTCTCTCACTTTAAAATGGGGCCTCAGCTTTTTATTTCCCTATTTTATTGGTAATGAGCATTCATCAATACAGTACCATATATGTCAGTTTTCAGTTTTTGAACACTAGGATGGAAAAGAAGCAAATGCATAAAAACCTGGAAATGCACCCCCCTCCCGGTATTACTCAAAATTCTTCCAGTGGAAGAGGACCATCAACTGAAATAATCAATATAAACCAAAAGATATGGATCCTTGGGATCTGGGCTCAGACACAAATTTATTTGTTTGCTTGATTTATTTATTTCCATTTCAACTACTGATTGCCACTGAAAAGGGCAAACAAGCAGTTTTACTGGTTCAAGTGGTAAGTTTTCTTGAGACTTTATTGTTATTATGGCATTTGCTGCATTTTGTTTTCAAAAATTTTGTCTACTTATTGGACCTCTTTACGTGGAGTTGCTCATACAGCAACAAACTACTTTGGGCTCCTTTTTCATGTGCTATTTATCTTCATTCTACAAAATATTTCAATACACATGTAGATATCTAGCACTCATAATTTATATACAATAATTAGTAACTCAAGAATTTGACTTTTAAAGGAATTCATCAGCTAGCACTTTACATCCTGAGCTCTATATTACAGCTAATGGCCTCCAAGGCAGCCATATCACTCTCAGAAACTTCCCTCCAACAACTCAGAGACATGCACTATACATCATTAGCGGCTAAGCATTCAAATATTGCAAGACCCGCTGACGAGAACAAAGAATGTGTTGCAAAGCATCACTGGCCTCCGCTTTTATTTTTGTAGACTAGCAAATCTTCTATAAAATAACTAGAGTGCAGGGCAACCCCTCCCGGACCAAAATCAAGCCACAGAAGGTCTACAAATTTTCATATTCTTCAGTACTACGATGAAAAATACTTTTCCCTCAAAAACCACAAAGCATTCTATACAGAAGAAGAAATCCCTACACCCTTCAAAAAAAATAAAATTTCACTCTACCAATGACAGTTTTCAAGAACAGATCATGCCTTGCCCTCCTTGCCTCTAGGAACCAAGTACATATTTAAAAAAAAACCAAAACAACAAACTAAAAAACCCTACAAAACATTTGGGACCGGTTCTTGGGTGCTTTTTAGGCTGGCAGTGCATCAGGAAGGAACATGACCTCCTCCGCTCTGTGGCAGGTTAAGCAGTCTGATTGAACATTGCTGCTAATTAAGAGCTCTTGTTGTTTGGCAGGACCACCAGAGTACCTTCTGCACTTGTTCATGACAACAGCACCTCTTTCAGAAATTAACTCTTGATGAGTGCAGACAGGGGGCCCAGCTGGTTCTCCCAAATCCTCCAACTATATAAATGAAGCGTAATAAGAACACTGGTGACTACCGAGGGAAGAAAGGCTATTCGTGACCTCTTTTTAAAAAACAGAGTATACTTTTACATTGACTTAATTTTCTACATTGGGGGTAGATAATGCAGCTGGGAACCGTGTGAACAGAACTAAAAATCACAGGAGCTGATACTGAATAATTCTGTAAGAAATATTTTATTAGGCAAGCAAAAATATAATTTTGTTCACAGAGCTTTCAAAATCAATAAAGAATATTCAGTAATCAGGCTACAAAAAGAAAGTTTCACAACAAAAGCTGAAGATGAAAAAGGAAAAGGTTTTGTGAAAACAAGCATGCTATTAAAACCAATTTGATATTTCATTTCCAAATCTTTAGGATGCATTCAGAAATGCAGCTTCCACATGTATAAATAGTACAGGTTACCCTCTAAAACATATACAGAGCTAGATCCTCCACAAAATACAACCCACTCCCATTCAACGTTAATATTGCAGCACATAGCGTCAACTGACAAATCACTGGCATCTCTGCTGACATTTCCGCAGGTTAGCATGATTTTGTCCATCTGAAAAGGCACTCCCTGAAGACTTGGCATGAAACACACTAGAAGAGCAATGGCAGGAAGCTTGCTGTTACCTTTGCTGTACTTACTCTGCATGGGATTTCAGACTTCAGGACAGCATGCTTCACACTACATCCAAATCAAATTGGTAAGGGGAAGTCTACGGATTGACTTCCAGATAAAAGAAGAATGGATACCAAGCTGATAAGTAAGTAGCAGAAGCACTGTCTATCAACATACTAAGATACCACAGTCACAAACCAGCAATTTTTTGTTCTTTCGTATTGTTTCAGAATCTGATCTTTGTACAAAGATCCTATGCAGCTGTCAGCCTTAACTTAGTTGTTAAGAGCTGAAGCTTATGGAGATGCAAGAATGATTATTACTATTTTAAAATATTTATGTCAGTATAGCCTATTATATTAAGTAGCAATTAAAAATAATTACATGCAGAAATAATTACATATGCAAAGTGCTTGACTGCACCCTTCTGTGCAAGACACTATCAATCAGATATGACAAAAGAATGTGAAAAGCTATGATGATTGGAAACAATAATTTCCCTCAGTTAAAAAAATGCATTTTGAAACAATTCAGTCTTCGTATTTCTCTTTTCCCCTTGCTGCCTTTGCTACATCTTGTATGAAGCCTTAATTTCAAAGTAGCTGATGTTAGAAAAATTTGAGAGTGGGCAATATATATTTGCTCACTTAAAAAAAAAAAGTGAGAATATAATAAGAACACTAAGCAAATGTTTTCATAAAGTGCCTAAGCAAAGACATCTTTACATGTGTTTCACTGGCATTAAAAACACCACCAGAAACAAATACTTGGACACATATACATGAGATGTGAACTGCAGTTTTGTGTAACTGGAAAGTTTGTAATATATTATTATTTGCTTTTTTCCTTCTGAGATGATTTCTAATTCAAAAAAGTAACCAAACATTTAACCTAAACTAAGATTAAGGATGCCTCAGTGGTCAGGATACTCAGAGAGCATTCAGATTAATCACAATATTTTAGTGGTTACAAAATGTTACTGCAGACCTCGTACTGTGGTGGTATGTGTGTGTTTTTTAAGATGCCTCAGCTTCTGAGACCCTGCAAATATATACTTCGGTTTAAAAATCAAAACATCAACCACGACAGGTTCACAGGTTAGTCTGAAAAACACAACCCCAAAGTCCAAATGGCAAATAAGTACCCCATAGCTATTTTTTCTTAATCTGAGTATCAGTGAGTGTACAGAGCTAGTACCACATAATTTCTTTTCTTTGTATGTTGGTAAAAACCAGAAGACAACTGACTCTCTCTTTTTCTAATTGCATAGTTTCAACAGTCTCCTTCCAGCTTTTTCAAAATTTTTCTTATATGTGAAACTAAGCATTGTGGAGCCACAGGAGGAGGGCTGGAGGGCAAAGAGCAAGTACCTATGAATCAGTTGAATCAGAAAGGAGAAACATGAGCCATTGCTAACAGCTGCATCTATGGCAGAGGTGTACAGAAGCACAGTAAGTTTTCACTGACCATTTTCAACTGTGAAACACAGCACTAAGAATGGAAGCAACCTATGATGGCCGTCTTTCAATCCAAGGTTTTCCACTGGGTTAAGCAAGTGCTCCCTCTCTCACATTCATATCCCAAACTAAACTCTAATGGACAATGTTTGAGGGCAGCAATAGAAGATGGCATGTAAGATTTTTACCTTAATTTCTCAATAAACCTCTTTAGCTTATAGGATGGACAGTATTTATTATTAAAGTCCTGAGTAACTGCAGTTTAAGATTGCATATAAATCACCTTTTAACAAGTAACTTCCATTCACACCCTTTCCACTTTTCCACCACAGCTTTGGGAAATGTTTCCTATTCATTATGACTTCTGTTCTGTCAAACGATCCCTCTGTCTTTTCTGGATGAGGGCGGTGGGGGAAGGGAAAGCTGCATACCGAATCTCAGGCCTTCAGTTAGGAGCATAATTATGTGTTGTACCAGGCTTCAGATTTCCTCAAACAAGCCCTTTTTCCAAAATCACCAACTGGTAAGTGCTCAAAGGCAACACAGCCTCAATTAAAGATATCCTTAAGCCATCTGTTAGTTTTGGGAAGAAGGAGATTCAAGTCTCCCTATACAACCAGTAATTCTTTTTGCAATGGGAAACAGCTGCATCCAGGCTAAAAGAAGGTATATTCCACAACCTGGAACTGTTAAAAGAAAGAACAAACTTAAAACAAGCTTTCTGAACAAAAATAAGAGGCAGGGAATTGTGAAAGGAAAAATTCAGAATCTGGCTAGAGTGGCAGACATCGAATGTACAGCCCAGGGCTCAAGGAGGGGATTGAAAAATGCCTTAGTCCAAAAAGCATTCTAGATAAAACTATGGCATGCTGTATCATGCTGAATGTTAGAGCATTGTACTGTACTCGGCACATACGCTACTTTATACAGTCAAAATGCTATGCAAAGTAGTAATTACAGCCTCAGTTAGTTCATCAATGAAGTTCTACCAGAATGGACAGTCTAAAAAACAAATGCAAAACCAATGGCTCTTAATAGCAAATGGGCAAATTTAATGTGGATAACTGCATTATGTATTTTGAAAATGATCTCTCTAAAGTTCAGAATTTTTTTTTTCTTGAATGATCTATTGGGAAAAAAAATAAAAGAAACTCTGAGGGAAAATTTTCATACTACATCTTGTTGCACAGTGGCAACACTGTAGTTAAAGCATCAGGTTCTTGTCTGACTGATTAAAGGTTTGTTTCTTCTGGAGGGAGAAACTTTAATTCCTTCCCATATCAGAAAGACCTCCTTGAGGCAGCACTTCATCTTCAACTTTCATGTAATCATCTGCCAAGAGGTATGCTAAACTGTGCTACACGCTGTAGAATAATTCTTTCAAGCCTGGCCATAGTACCTGTTGAGTCAGTAACATAAGAAAGATGATGCTGTGCCAGAGCAAAGCTTCAGCTAGGTTAGCATCCCAACCACAACAATGACCCAAAGCACGGCCAGGGTAGAATACCTGACTAGAGCCAGCACAAAGCCATCTCCAGCATAGCCTCCCTGTTTTTGTCAATTTGCAGCTCACAGGTTTCTGGAGCCAAAGGCAGTACTTTTCCATGTAACAACCCTCAATGGTTTTCTTTTTTATGAACTCATCTGTGCAGAGATTTTATTTGCATTTAAGGAATGACTTTTACATCATTTTATACTCTATCATTGGAAAAGGTATACTTTATATGTACGCATTGCTCATTTCGTATCTTTCACCTCTTGTTTGAAGCCTATTTCCTTCACATGCTGACAGTCTTTTTCTCTTAAGTCACACTCCTAAATTTTCTCAAAACATTTAGCTGCGACATGTGACACACAATTCTTAAAATCAGTTAAAAGAAGTCAAACAAAAATTAAATGGCTTTACTCTGCAGACACAGGAAGTGACTCAACCTTAGAGAAGATACCTATCAATAGCTGGTGCTCTTGCAGGTGATCACAGTACAGGTTAATCTCAGAAGACCAGTGGTAGTGCACAAAATCCTGCTTTATGAATAAGCATTTTTTCTTAGGACAACTTGCAATTATTATAAACAATATAATTGTTATAATTATTATGTTTACCTCAAAAGACATAGATTTAATTCTTTAGGTTGCAAAAGATAAAGAGAGAGTTAAACATGGCATGAATTAGGAGTTGAGAAAGCTGCTCAACAGCCAACACAGCAGCCACTTAGTGCCCTTAATCTGCAGAGTGCTAGTAGCCACCACCCAGGCACACGGAGGGATACAGGATCAAGAGAGCCAATGCTAAGAAGTTCAAGAACAGATGGCCTAACAAGAGATACTACCTTTCTTTGCGTGCTGTACCTAACTTAAACACTTAGACCATCACAGCTAAGAACCATAGCAATATTACAAATTATTTTTCTATACTATTCTTAATTTCTCTTCAAGGCACTGTGGTTTTCTTTAGGCTAAGTCACTTCTCTTCATATTGTATGCAGATCCCTGAAGATGTCATCATGGTCAACGTGTAGCAAATCAGCTTATGCAATCTTCCTTCAGTTTGAAACCATCCAACCTAATCACTGTATTGTTTTCTGAACATCCCCAAGTTTGTTTTCATCTTTTTCCATGCATGAGTATTCAGACTGTACATAACACTCCAGGAGCATTTTTGCTAGTAAGGCACAGGCAGGGAATATGACTCACCGGCAAAGACTGAATTACTTTTATTTCACAATTTACTCCTCCAAAAAATGAGAGAACCATATCTCCACAATGTCCTGCCAAGGTCTACACACAGCCATGATAATGCATTTCCTCTTCGACAAAATTACTTGATTCTAGATGTACTTGTTATGACAACTCTTCCCTTGGCATAATACAGAACAAGTAATTATACTAGGTTAAAATGCTCCATGCTTTTCATGGCATTTTCAGAGAGCCAGTCCAGATCAGTATTTTCTATTTAAAGAGTATTCTTTACTTTTTTCACAAACAAATCTACATGCATATTTACTAAAACAAAGTATTCAGTAAAGATTCACACTACTGACTTCAATGTTAGTCAATATTACTGAAATTTCCTGTAAATACAAGTGAGTATTTAAAATCAAAGCATTCAGTTGTGGGTTTTGGCTTGTCAGTCTCGATTTTTGTTCTCTATTTCATGTCACTGAGCACTATATAAGAAATAAAGCGCGTGGGGGGAACCCAAACTCAGAAGACTGCTTAGGTCTGCTTAATGTTTCTGTTTGCTTTTTTAAAGTTTGCTTTTGGTTTATACAAAGAAATGAAAATTCACTATTAATAGATCTGAAAAAAAAAAAAAAAAAGGGGGGAGTTCCCAAATCTTTTCTTTTAAAAAATGAAGAGACATACTAAGTTACTTTATAATTCATTCTACATCTTATCATGCACCAGCAGTCTTGCCATCACAAATGATCTAACCATCCTACCACCACTGTTCTCTGTATTTATGCAGGTATATACAAATATCAATTCCAGTAAGATGTGTTCAGTGAATTTGTAACACTAAGCAGCATCCTAAGAGGTGGCTAGGAACTACTGCTTGTGTATTTACAAGTTGTATTCAAATGTAAACCTATTATATAGAGTTTCACAGCCAAAACCCCACAACTTCTATTGATGTGAGGTACAGCTCAAAATAGTTTCTTAAACAAAAAAAATAAATTGTTCATTTCTCAAAAAAAACCCCAAAACCAAAAACAATAACAGGTCATGAATTTGTCATAAATAAGATTTATCTTCCTGCTTGCAGATGAGGATTTTTTATTTTTGCACTCAAATGGAATACTCAAATGGTAAAAAAGGCATTTGAAATTTTTCTAATCTGCACTGCTAGCCTTCTGCTAGAGTCTGCTACTGAAATAAATGGATAGCAAAATTAATTTTTGTTATATTAATATTTAACTTAGTTGCATTTTCTAAAGGTTGGGTGATAACATTACATTGCCCAATTTCATATTGAGATCTCTCACACTATCAAAGTGAAGGACTTTGTTTGCAATATTAGAGGACTTTTTTATTAAAGTGTTGCATAAGAAATCTACTACAATATTCTCATGCAAAACAAGTTTTGTGGCCCATTTGTTCTTTTAGCAAAGAAATATGACCTTCAACTGAGGGCACACTTGTATGTACTTGTGGAGAATCACTTGAAAGTGATAAATAATAATATGCAAGGAATGAAAAAAAAAAGAATTTATTTATTCTGTTCTTTCTTCCTTCATTTTCATATAGACAGATGACACCACAACTGTCTTTCAGCACTACACCTTTTATATATTGACACAAGTTCCCCATTTAATATCACAAGACCTTTTCTGCTATAGTTTTGAGGCAAAACTTGTTATTCTCAAATCACACTGAAAAAGTTAGATGTTTTGGGCTGACAATTCCACTTTTAATTTTTTCTTTTTTCTCTCTTTTTTTTTTTTGGTTACAAATGCTAATTTAGAATGTTTTTATTTTTATAAACAACAAGAGCTTTGTCAGATCTGAATCAGAGTCCTAACTTTATCATTAATATTTTGTGCCATTTTGGGACTGACACAGTGTTCACCAGACTCCAGTGACCGAACTCAGTGTTTTACAGGCTAACCCTCACACAGTCTGCGCTCACACCTGTGGTTGTCAGCCTTTGCAAAAAAAGTTATGTATTAATTGTGGACTTTTTATTCTGTCAAATGCTAAACTGCAAAAATAATTCTCAATGACAAATACCATTTTCCAGATTAGTGTCCTACGCTACAGAAGTGCAGAGACAAAGGCTTTGATTCCCCACTATAAACGCTCCACCTGAGGTCTGGCCTTACCTATTTTATCAATACATGAGCTACGGCAGGATCTTTGTTATTCTACATGCTCCCCAGTTATCAATGGGCTTTTCTGTCACCAATGACTCAGAAAACTAGCCAATAACTTAGTCTGTAAAAATCACAAAAGATGGTGATCTGAAATGATTTTAAATCTGAATTTATTTTTTCTCTTTATATTATGCTACTATTTAAGCAGCTTACACCTTCAGACCAAATATTATCAGGTGAATATGGACATTACATTAATTCCTGACAGCCTGAACACCTATATTCAAATTATACGTATACATAGCTGTAATCATAAAGTTCTGCATACGGAAAGTTTTCTGAAAGGAAACCATCAAATAACAGACCTTTCTTGGATAAAGGAAACACTGGTACAGCCCACAGATCATGAAAGAAAAACAAAGCATCAGCTTATACCGAAGCTAGGAAAGGTCCACCGATTCAGTGCCAAATTTGACCCATGGTTTGCATATCATTGTACAATAATATTCACAATGGCTGAACTGATTTGGCATACTTGGTAGGGAGGGGTACAAGGACCTTTTATCATCTCTGACCTGAAGAAAAAGATGCACATGGATGAAGCTCAACTCAGAAAAACAGGAATAACAGAAAAAAACATTAAAATAAAAAAAAAAAAAAAGAGACAGAAGAGAAAACAAAAATGGAGCACATCTGAACTCCATAAAAGACTTCACTACTCTTTCAGGGAGCAATGCAGTCAAATTTAAATATTTATAGGCTTTTGGGGACAAACGTTACCTGAAACAGTTTGAATTCTTGCAAAACAAGTGTGAATCCAAATTTTTTTCTTGTAAAATAGTCATATGTACATTGCAGTCACAAAAGTAGAAAGGTGAAAATACAAACTGCAAAATGTTTAATTTCCTGGTATTTTTAATTGGGATGATTTAATGAATCTACAAGTCAAAAGTGATTTATAACAAAAACTTCTCTTGCATTTTAATATAAACCAGACAGTATTTATTTTTAAGCTAATTCACACAGTTAAGAACAACCCAGTTTTGTGCTTGACTTTTTCTATTCATACAAATATGCTTTATTGTTAAATACCAGAAAAATATCACCACCCCAGAGACATTTGCTTTCAAATGAAAAGAATCATTTCAGCAAGCTGCAACTCAGTTACACTTTCTCAGTATTTGTAATACTTTCTTTTATTAGATGTCCTTATCCTGCTCGTGCTACAATACTTTACCATTCAAATCCCCTGCTTTTTAGCTCCAAATAAAACATACCATTTATCCATAACAGTCCAATACCAGCATATCCCACAATGAAGGGTTTTTTTCATGTGCATTTATTTCCAGTTTTAGCAATTCTGAAAATTCTATAAATATGCAGTCAAATAAGAGAAAAAATAAATACAAGACATCAAATTATGTTAAACTGTGTTCCTGATTGCTCTTACTATGCAGTCACGTTAGTGGTTAAAAAGACGACAGGAATTTTTTGCTGTACTGCAGGTTTTCAAAGTATAGTTCTGCCATTTGCAAACTGCAATTGGTTAATGAAGCTAAATTTAATTAGCTCAACTTCCTTGCAGATCCCATCAAACGCCACTATTTGATGTATTCTGTAAGATGACCAAGTCTCCTACAGCTGGCTAAGTGTCACAATGAAAAGGCATCTATACTTATTTTCTGGGAACTGAAATGAGCTGTTTTAAGTGGAGCTTTTCTTCCATTTTCTGAGGCTGCACTGCTCTGACCTTCCCAAAATCAATCCTTTGCGGATTAACATGTAAAGCAGTGTCGAATTAATTTCAGAAAGCGAATATGAGATCAGCCTGGGATCATACAAAACATCTAACTCCTAAATACACTAATGCTTCTAGCCGCTCAATAAGAAGCTGTCAATAAAAAGAGGGAGGGGGTAGTTAGAGGGATTTGAAGCGTGGAGCAATCTATCAGGCTAGTTAGAGCTTTGCCTACTTCTGTGGCATGGCTAATGCATTCCTCTAGAAGTTAATCCTATTTCCAAAGACCCTCCCGTGAGGAGCACATAGGCCGTGCCGAATGAGAACTAAAATGCATTAAAATTCTCAACAACGTCACCAAAAGGCACACTAGTAGATTCTGAGAGTTGACAATAAGATGGTTCATTAAAAGTGCAAGGTCTTAAAGAACTGACTTTTGTTACAATATGTTGGATAGAAAACATTCAACGCATCTTTTCTGATGCACCTGCAAACAGCATAATCTCTTAAAAACTGCTAAAAATTCAAATAAATAAAAATAAACTTCTATCAATGCTACCACTGTAAATAGAAATTGTTGCAGCTTCCGTGACATTGCAAATCCACTACAAAAGAAGACAGTCAAGCCAGTATTTACGTACAAAACTTACCTAGTATCTGTTACAGCAATACAGCGTATGTAAATGTTTGGGTATATTTGCTTTTACTTCAAAAAGAACTAAAAGTAGATTATCAAGTTACTACATGAGAATGTGGCGCTTCTAATATACCAGTGTTGAGTTTTACGTATGCCAATAACATTGTCAAATGCACATTCAGTCTGTACGCCATGATGCGGTTAGACAATTTTCAGAATTTTTAACTGGATATTGTATCTGAGTCAGCAATTTAAGCATCCATGAGCAATAAAGCAAGGAAACCTCTGAACAGGTTAAATATCATCTGGATACCTTCTGCTCTGCAGGCAGCAACATCAAAAGTCTGAAAGGTCAAAACCAGAATCCTTATTCATCAGTAAAGACAGAATAAAAGAAGATGGGGATCAAGAGAAAATAGACATAGTTCGTATTATGAAGCAAATTTTCTTAATAATTATGAGAGGGTAGTGGAACCACATTATCTGAATATAGATGATGTTAATCTTTATGAAACAAAATTATCCATTTCCAGATGAAGAGGATACCAAAAGGCAATACAAACTTCTTTACTATTGCTGTCCTGAGGTTGAAGTGTGATTGGGAGAACCAAAAAGCAAATCCTTTGTCTTCTCTATACCTAGATTCTTTCGGTGTTTTCAGCACGTAAAACATAATAGAAGCAGGTTAATCCAACACTGGATTAAGTAGGTATCTTGACAACACGCACACTATGCACAAAATATTTTAGAAAACTGCATTAAAAAAATATATTTTCTATTATTTTCTACTCCTCAAAGTTTACAAAGTGAAAGATATGCCCATCGCTCCTAATTAAAGACTACATAGCTCATAAAACTTACCACTAATAGTGAACTATGCTTCACAGAATATGTCTTGATTATCAGATCCCAGAATAAATCTTACAGTAAGAAAAGACTCCTTTCATTTGTAACTTGATAAAATCCGATATAGGATAAATGAAGAAAAAACAATAGAACTGAGCGTCATTTCCACAAACTCATTTGTCACCATCTCATCATACATACATGCTGTCTAGCATGGTGATTAAAATACACTGTGATTTTGCTAGCACAACTGATCAAGAGTTATGGTACGTCTATCTGCTGGACACCTTCAATCCAGAAAAGGAATGGAATTCAGTTTTTTAGGCCAAAAGACTCTGGCAAAAAGAATTTTATGAGTGTTTGAGATCATACTTCATCTAGCTGTTTTTTAGTCAACACTATTCATTAAAATGTCTTGCTGACATCTATGTGTAAACAAACAGCATATAACATGTAAGGCAAGCGAGCAATTCAGCAGCAAGCATTCTCACTCTAAGCAGGGGGGAAGGATTTGTACCACCACATTTTGCTAAGCCGCCACACAACTAACTTTCAGTTCGGTCTGCTTTTGTGATAATAATCCTGCCATCAGCACACAAGCACCATCTTGAAGATACTTTAAGAGTAGATGGAAAATCCAAACTAATATTTTCCACTGTTTCTGACTACTACAAACTGACCTACTTAAAGATGAAAAAAAAGTGTTTTAATGCATTTTTTTCCCCTTAACAAAAATGATGTCCATTTAGCCTTTCAAAAAGGGAACTGAAGGGCTAGTGAAAGATTGCAATGTCGACATTAAAATGTTTCACACTCTAAAATCACAGGAAATGACCCAAACACATAGTTTCCACAATACAATGGACTGCCTTAAGTTCACCTAAGCGTAATGGGGTAAAGTCTCTGATCACAGAAAAAACTGAATCATAAGAAATGGCTACAAAAAAAAGCACCCATTAAGAACAATTAATTAAAAGTGAAAACTAAATTAAAAGTTAATTTAGTACTTAGTATTGCAATTAAAAGATAAGGACAGACTTTTCACTGAAAATTCCATAGCTGAATAGCTCTTAACACACACTTCCATCCAAAAAAAAAATGTCTTTCTCATATTATTCAGGGCAACAGAACTTTAAAAGGTTATTGAAGTGACACAATGCTGGTAATTTGTTTACAGTTCTGTCACAGGACCGTAAAGGTAATTTAGTGAAGGCAAGCTACAGAATATACAGTCATTCAACTTCAACTCACCACTTCCTGTGCCATAGATATTTTTGTGGCAGTATTTATGATCACGTAGGTTTATAAATATTTATGCAGAAACTTAATGTGTCTCAGTCTTCCAGAATTTATTTCCAGATTTCATCCTTAACATTTTGTTAGAGAATTCCAAAAAGGTATTTTTGACCAAAAGTAGATGGAAGCAAAAAAAGTAACTCATTTGTACAGCATAGCAAGCATGCATTGGTTTTACTTAAAATACCTCTAAAAGGAGAATCCACTAAGAATTTGGGTCTGCAAAACCTTTTATACCAATTTCTTTCCATAAAAGATACAAAGCTGGAAACTAACACTTTATGAGATGTAAATATATTTGTGAAAGAATACTGTGACAAAACCTGCATAGTTTAAAGAAAAGATGTAATAGTTTTCTTCAGGATAGCACTGAAGCCTCACAGTACAACTCCTAGTATGAAATAAAGCTTAAGTGAGAAGATCATAACTGAAAATTAGGAGTCTCAGTCTCTAGTTTGAAGAAAAGATAAAGGAAAAGGATCAGAAGCTATACCTTCTCCTAATAAAATACTGTTTATTCTAAACTTTTTTTTTTTAAGAGAGAGTCAGAGAGACAGAAAAGTAGGAAGGGGAACAGTATTTTGAATCATACAATTAGTAAGATGAGAGTTACATCACACACATGTTAAGTCTGATCTTACAGCAAAACTACGCCACATCCTTGGAAAGATCTCATGGGAAATGCTTTATTTTTTCATGACCTAAAAGATACACACAATACATGAAAATGGTCCTGCAGTTATAGAATAAGGTTGTGCTGCAGAAAAGTCAAGTGATTTTGTATAACTGGACTGAAATTCAGATTTTGAAGGGAATGTTCCTGCTGCTGGAAACCTGACAGTGCTTCCATTTGCTAAACTGACAATGTATTTTTACAACCTAATGGTTAAATTAGGGAATTAAATTAAATTCCTTTATGAATGAAAAAAGGTTATGCAATTATTGTGTAGGTAAAGACTACACTGACTGAGAATATACAGTGGGTCTAGAAAATACTGCCCACAGTAATTGACCATGCAAAAAGTCATGTATATACACACTTATCTTTTATAGCAAATGTTTTCCAGTTAATGTTAATACCAAACAATAAGTTACATATATAGATATAGAAAACCAATATAATTTCTTTTTTTCCCCTCGTTTTTCCAATATTTCAGAGAAATTTAAGTCTATACTAAAAAAAAAATGTACGTAGACAATGGTGAAACCATAATTTTCAAGACTCATCTTTTTGCACTGCCTGCCATTTTGCACTTACTTTCCCTTACTAGAATATCAATTATTATCAGGTTATGAAGATAAGCCAGTTATAGGAAATAAACTACTACTATCACAGTAAAGAAGAGGGTCATCACATCATAGGAAGGGGAAGTTATTGAACTGCATTTGGTAAAAGCATACTCACCATTATAAAGGATATCAGATGAGACTGTATCAAGGCACTTTGTTTATGACATGCCTAGCAAAAATGTTACTGATTTCTGTTGCATTTTGATCACTGCACACCAGAGCCTGTTCACATGTAAACCTGAAAGTCCTCCAAAGGGCAGTATAACCAGTCCAGAATCTGAATACCTTTCCTGTAGGGCTCCTCTATAACCAGCCCTGAAGATCTCCCAAAGGCAGGAAAATTGGTGCTTGTCCCTCAGATGCCCCTAAGCACAGCAATGGACTGCCTCTTCCCAAAGATACTCACATGGCTACGGTGCTCTGATATTTAACAGAAAGGCAGGTTCTATGCAAAAGACTTAGCAATATACAGCTGCCAACAAACACAGCCATTTGCGCATTCACACTGTTGTCAGAAAAAGTTAACCTACTGCCTTTACTGATCAAAACCTGCTCAGACAGTTATTAGCCACCATGATTCTAACACAGCATAGGTGTATTAGAATGCACATAAGTGTATTCATGCACTTAAGTACAAGATATCGAGCATGTGGAGCCACTCACACACCTAAAAGAATGCACACACTTAAGCATTTTGCTGTACAGGAACAGGTACAAGCAAAATTTTATTATAATATAGGCAAGTGAATATCAACATACTTTCTGTTCAGTGTTCTTTAGCTCAAATCAAATATCAAAATACTAACGTCTAAATGCTCATTTTAAGGTCTACAACAAAAACGGCATGGGAAGATCTGCTTAGACTTTTATTCCAAGTCATTTCAAGACAGACAGATGTTCAACAAGATCCAGAAAATGCTGCTTGATGGATTGAAAAGCATTTCTCTAAGTGGATTAAAAGACTACAAGAGTCAAGATGTTTCTATTTGTGTTCCACACAATTATGCTCTTTAAAGAGACTGTGTTAAAACTGTTACCATGGTGTCTATATTCTAAGGTTACTCGTTGACAAGTATGTCATTAAAAAAACAGCAGACACTTCAGTGAGAATCTGCTCCTGATCAGCGGAGTTAAGCTGTTTTAGAGAAATTATTCTGACTGTGTGTTTAGCACATCCAATTCTTATCTACTTTAAGCAACAATCAAAAAAGGCTACTTTTTTCCATGCAATAGCATAAACCATATTAAAATGGTAACAGATTTTTACTGCTTGGCCATGCTGCTTTTTAATAATTGAGTACCAGTAAGCAGCTTTATCTAGCAAAATGTATCCAATTCCTCAAGTCTGACACCTTCATTGACCTAGATCTGGCCTACAACTCCAGCTCTTACAGCAGAGCAAAAACCTGTTTGGTTTAGCACCCAATCCTGCAAAATAGCAAATTCTTCCAAGGGGATGATAATGAGGCTGTATCTGCAGAGGCTTCAACAGCTGAAGTGTGTTCTGCATGCACCCCACAGTCCATCTGCCAAAGCTGCACATGCAGACTCACTGCTCTCTGTTATATGCTGAAGACTACAATAGCTCAAAGGACAAAACTGAGCTGGACAAACCCTCTGTCCATTTAGCACTGCATATACCAAGAGAGGAGTCTACAACTGAACCAGGGCCCAATGAAGGCTTCCCCTTGATGATAAAAGCCCAGCGTGTGCATACTTCAAGTTAGCATGCTGACAAAAGATGCTCTTTGTTTCCTTGACTCAACAGGCATTCAATTCACCGGCTAAATCATGTGAAAATGTAAGAGAACCGCCTTGCCTTTACTAAGATGCTTGCTCTCTGTTAGCTAACTTATGGTTAAGTTTTTAGCAAGAACAATACCAATGACAATAGTGGACTTTGCTGTGTCTTTAATGTTCATCTGCTAGAGAGATTTTCTGTTTAACACATTAAAAGTGGGTAAAGAAACAATTTATATAATTTTATTTAATTCTATAAAATACTGTGTTTCACTTAAGGGAATTAGTGCCTTAAGCAATAAACAGAAGTATGCAATAAATTGCATATGTGGGATCTATTAACCTAAGTGCTTGGACTCTACCATCCAAATAATCCCCTTTTAGAGTTTCAGATTTAAAAGTTTATATATAAATGATTGCTAAGGAAGTTTATTTTTTTAAAAAAAAGACATATTAAAACAGACTGTGGATATAACAGTATGTGCTGCTGCTGAGAAGTTAGTGGTCATGCTAGTCTAACTTTTGATCCCCTGAAAGTTCATTTTCCCACCCTCAGAAAAATTACTGGTAGCACGAGATAGTGTCACCAGATTAATTGCCAGATAAAGCAGGAACCTGCCTGAAGCTCCTGCACAATCTATTTCCAGCTCATGTGGGCAAGGCAGCTTAAAGGCCTTTCTAACTTATCTTCTCTCTCCTTTTCTGTGTTGCTACCATATGTTTTGCTGTGCTGAGGATTTGCTGCCTGCCTGCTTGATCCAGCAGATCAGGCTGACCTAAGCTGGATGGATGTTTCCATCTTTCTCCCATCTCCTTCCAGCATCATTCTGGCATAGAAAAACTGCCCAAAGAAGATCAGCCAATAATAAATTATGGAGTTTGGGTTTGGCAGACCTTTGCCCTTGGGGAGAGACAGGTGAAAATAGCGAACTGAGGTCTTTCCTCCCTGTTATTTGCAATCCACTCTCCAAACAGACCAAGAAAACGGTGCCTCTAGTTAACTGTGGATAAAGCCAGTAACCTTGTATTGCACACTGACTGAGAGGTCTGATAATTCACCATTAAGCCTGCTGCTTATCCTCTATGTCAGCATCGTTTCTTATCCACTGTCCCAGTTAAGTAAGAGCAAGACAGTGCAAAGTAGGGATATATAATCTACAATCATTTTGTCCTGTATTACATTTAATACCATCCAGACATAGTTAGCAATTCACATTAGCACATTATAGAATTGCAGCGATGGCTTCCAGTAATCAGGCCAATACTTATCTCCTTGATTTAAATGAGAATAAATACCCAGTCCTAAACATTAAATACTTTATTACCTTTCCCATATTGTGTATATCTCTCTATATAAAATGTAATACATGACATCCTAATATACATCTAACAACTATTATGTCAAACATTAATTCTTCAGCTAAGAGCAACATCTTCAATTATAGGCAGAAAATAAATTGTTTGCTTTTTGTCCTTTTCTTCCCATAAATACCTTAATGGATAAGAAAGTATTTTTCTGCACCCCACCAAAAAATATCAAATGAGCAGGGATTATACCAACAAACATCAATGTTAATTCAAAAATGGATTAACAATTAAAGATTTGAAGTACATTAGTATTGATCTCCAGCATGAAATAGTTGTGATCAATAAGCTAATCTGTAAATTTGATTGAGTAAATCCTGTTTACTGAAGTATTCTATAAGCATAATTTACAAATACAAGAAGACAAAAATCCTGCTCTTACTGGAAAAAAAAAATTCAAAACTGTCATATCTGTGTTTAGATGAGAATGGAAAAACAAAATTTTCCTCATTCAAGAATGCATTCCTACAGAGATATCGAAACTTCACTGGCACAGCGCTGACAAATCAAGAAGTGTCCTCTTGATACTACAGAAATGGGACTGTCGCACAGGGACCTTGGCCAGTGGAAATACATTACAGGGCAATAACCTCTTCTGGTTTTTTTTTTTTTTTTTTTTTTTTTTTTTTTTTTCCCCTAAGATCTTGCTTCTATACAATGTTGTACTGCTTTACAACTATACTGCTAGACAGGAAAGGGAAATAACATAAATTGGTGGAAATATATCCTCATACCTATATAACTATATTTATTCTAGGAATTGCATCAAGACAACTACATTGGCTAAAAAAATAAATCATACCTCTGACTGACAGGTTTAAATAGTACAAAACTGTTTAGACCAAACCTTAGTATTGAATGTGAGACCTTAAACTCAGTAGGTAAGCACTGCTAATTGACAATAATTGAAGCATGAAAATGACAGGTAGTGAGATATGGTATTTAATTTTAAAAAGAAAAGAAAAAGAAATAAGGAGACTTAATTAAGAACAAAGTGAACTTTTTTCTAGTTGTATGTAACAACATTTTACCAAGAAGTTAAAAGGCATACAAACTTTCATTTTTATCTGCAATTCTAAGTTTTGTGATGGGTCAACTTGAAACGGTTGCACTTCAAAATTTATGAAATAGCAGCCTTAGTGAAGGCAGATAAATGGTGGGCACTAATTTAAGGAAATTTAAGACAACTCAATGCATTTCACAGGGAAAGGCAGAATTCTTTCCATTTCATTTCTTCTCCTCTTAACCCCAGCTGGGAGAAAACACCAATTGATATTTTTAATGCAGTCATGCTATATACCCCTAAAATAATGGACCTGACAGGCCTTGAGATACAACAGATCCTACACTATCAAAATACAGAAAAAAACCAACCTGTCGTGACATTTGAGATCCTCATACATAGTGAAAAACACGAATACATGGAAAAAAGCTCCTTTACCATTCACTTAATGAAAGGAAACCAGTTATGATATCAAAACCTAACACAAACTAACATAAATAAATTCAATAGTCAGACTGCTAAGTATTTATTCATCCACCTTTACCCCAATGTATGGGCCCTCTAAAAGACAGCTGAAGTCTCTAAAAATCAGGCCTATTCCAGCAGCCACCTGCAGTAAGGGAAGTCACTTAGTCCACCACAACTGTAAGAGACCAGTAGGTTTTGTTGTAGTCTGGCCCCAGAGTAATGAACCTCTGAAGTTTATCAGTCAGTCCGATAACTCTCTCAAAACTCCATGGTCTCTCTATCATTGTAGGTAACACTGGCTATGTGTAAATAGCAAGTAGCGCAACACAGTAGGAGCAGATCTGCAGAGCAGAACAGCTGGTGATGTGGATGCAATGTCTGCATTATAAAAGGGTTGGGGGTGGATTTTGCAGTAACTCAGCCTGCTTCCAGGGACTGAATGCCAATGACTGGTTGCAACGTAGTAGGTGCACTTCTGGAGCACACCTTCTGGTTACATTTACCCTGAGAGGAATCCAGTTCACACTATGTGAACACTGGAACGTGAACCAAAGCACAGTAAGCGAGGATAATTGCGTTTCTTTCAGAAGCTCATTCCTGATCTAAACAGGTAACACACACGCACCCACTGCCTTCCCAGAGCACAGAGCTCTTTCAAATCAAGACTCCACTTGCTCACGAAATGAGCAAGCTGAGGCAAACCAGATTTTATACAGAATTCTTCCGACCAGTTAAGAGTTTTTAGCTGTATGCACCACAGTTTACAATATCTCCCCACATAACTTGCCAACTCCAAGAGTTAAAAAGTTCAGGTATCATTAAAAAATGTAGAAACAACTGTGTTTTGCTTCAGTCCCTCAGAGAACACAATTTTCACATTATGATTTTTAAAACTGTTATATTATTATAACAACTAAGTATGAATACAGCAGCGTGTTTACTGAATTTTCTTACACGCAATTTTTTAAAAGTTTAACCAAATTTTGGGTGAATTATTAAAGACATACAAAAAAGCCTCATGGCTGGTACATTCACTTTTAAAAAGAATTCAGGTAACTGAGTTTTAAAGTTTTCTCAAAGGTTTGTAATAGAAACTGGAATTGAATCCTACCTTAGCTAATGAGTGCTCTCTGAAACAATCTCTCCAAATACCTGACAGAATATAAGATATTTTAAAGTCCCATTTTTCCTCCCAGCAAAACTAGAACACATGAGAATAACTAAAAATTAGTAAGATCAACAGGGGCCAAAACTAAAGAAATGAATGGTAATTTTTACACATTGAAAGAGCTGTTTTCTCACAGAATTGTAATTTTAGAGAAATTTGCAAGTCAACTGCAATCATGAACATTTTGTAAAGCTATATAATGAATGCTACTGTTTCCATACAGTCCACATGAAACCATGAAATTCTATACATTGTCAGACTTTCTACTCTGTACACTAAAATTGCTGGTTATTCCCTCTATAACATTGGGGTTGTTTTTTTAAGAAAATAGCATATAAGTTGAAAAAAAAAAAAAGTTAGTTTATCTATCTCCTAAAAAAACCAAAAGCTCTTTAGCCATAATACCTACACGCTACTTATTAACGTACTTCATCTCCCAGCTTTTGAAAATAATATCTCACTTTGTATGTTTGACTTTGGAGGAAAAGAAAGTTCAGGTTATTAGTTCATGGCACCTGACTTGATGTATTTATACATCTATAAAGGCAAGTTGACTGCAATGGGACTTGAGCCCATCTTCATTTCAAAAAGTTTTATAACAAAAAAAAGTTCATGAAGAATAAATACACATTTTCTCCAAGTATCTTATCTGTTTTTTCTTATGTAGCCCATTTGGCTATAAGAAGACGTAAATGCATTGGTACATTGATGCCTTCACCAGGATGTACCACAGTATTACCAACACCTCTGATTTTATTAGAAGCCTTGCAATCTTTTTTAAACTTCAATACCTCAGAATACAACTAAGTGTCCGGTGCTCAACATTTTGCCTATCAGACAAATAAGAATAGCTTTAAAGCTGTCCTAACCTTATTCTGTTTTATTTTGGTTTGGGGTTTTTTTTTTTGCCATTTCTTATTGCCAAAATTCCTTAGTGAAGTCAAAATTGTACAAGTATAGTTGAAGATTGGCTATGTGGGTAACTTTTTGCCCTTTAGAAGCATGAAGAAAGAACTGACCCCTGACTATCAGGCCTTCCCAGGAACTGCAGCAATGTCACACATTACCTGAGCAAGTGCTGAAACGGCAGAAAAGAGGAAAACATAGAGGAAGAAAGGGAAAACTGGCATTATCCCAAAATGAAGTGGTTTAATATGTACATCACTAAAGTAGTTCATGTCAGAAAGTGCAGAACAGTTAGCATGGTACAATGCCTACTCAAAAGCTACAGTCAGAATGGATTTAGCACTTGTTAATTGTACGCTGAACGCTGCCATTACTTTAAGATAAACAGACAGGACCACTGATTCAATTATAAAACTGTAATACATTATTGTGGTGGCTGCACAATACCTGTATGTGAATATTTGTCTCTATCAGTCATTAGATGAAAATTTGATAAATAAGGGAAGGCCAACAAGGTTGCAATGCCCAGATCCCCAGCAGTTTTCACTACTCACTCACAGGGAGCTGAGTATTGAGACTTGGTGCTGGAAATATATACCATCAGTAACACTGCTACTGTAAAGAAAACTTGTACATGGTTTTGTCTAAAGAAAAAAAAAAAATCAGACTGTCCTACATTACTTCAAATTTGGCAGGTTCCTGTTTCTGTTAATTTTCTGACAAAAACTCTGTTTTTGAACATTAAAACAGTTCTACACTTTTTACACACTAAATAATTTTAGAACTCTCAAACCTGCATCCAATGTTTTTTCCTTAAAATAAGAAACATGTTATATCCATCTTCAGTGTCCACAGAAACGAGAGGTGGGGGAAAAAAATTATAATGGCCCTGCTGGAATCTTTAGTGGCCTATAAGATGTTCACAGAAGATGTTTTCACTGCTTCTCCAGGCTGTACATTGAGCTGTCCAAGAGCATAAATAATTTCACATGACATATCTGTAATCTACAAAAATAAAGCTTAAATATAAAAAAAATCTGATTCTCATTCAGGTTTAATGGAGGAAAAGTTGAATGGATGAATATTTGATCTAAAGGATATCTACAGGATTTCATGTATTTGTTCACATCAAGAAAAAACGTGCAATTTTTGAATTACAGTCTGGTACATATATGGAGTGTGATCACTTATTGATATTGTCTATCGAATTAGTTTAATATTCACAGATACTGTATTTCTAAAAAAAGAAAAAAAATATAAGAAAAGAGGAATTTACTCCGGGAATGTATTCCTTTGATATTAGCACAGCACAAACTTCCATTTATTGATGATATTTGTGCAAACTAAACAAGGAAATATTTGATAAATCTTAGTGGAATTCTAAAGAATATTTCTGTGTTGTTCATTGTTTTAAAATCTAATGATCTTTACAGAAGACTGAAGTTTAGATTGAGTTCCGTTACAAAGTCACAGGTGTGAAGGACACTCAAATGAATGTGAAATACCAACCGCAAAAGAGTTTCCCAGTAATTCCTATGAGTAAGTCTGAATTTACTGTAGCCTACTACACCCCCTGAGCACAGCCATACATCCTCCCCTCCTGAAGTCTATACCTAAAGGCTAAGAAGCACTACGTAATCACCCCACTGAACTCAAACTTGACAAAAAAAACTTTGGGGTTTTCACAATCGAAATCTTTCTAATCTTATTTTAGATATAAGAATGTTTTTTACTTGACAATGTTGATTAAATTTAGATTAGCCTACTTCAAAACAGAAAGCTGACAAAACCAAGCAAGCAAAAAGTGAGCCTTTTTCTGATGAAGCAATGAAAAGATTGTTTTAAAAGCTGAACTGCGCATATCATTTACCTAGAGTACTAACTCTACTGCTTATTTTTAAAAGATATTTTGATTAGAAAAGAGAGACATTGGAAATGACTTACAGTAGTAAACGTGCAGTTCCTCCATTTCATAACTCTAAGCATCAATGAAAGGATCTTCACCACATAAAAAAGAAGTGGTTTGCAAAAGTGCCTCTGTGTATCAGCTGGTTTTCATAACGATGTTCTCTATTTTTACATTTGTCTATATAAACAATGAACAAATGTCTCTCTTGCAATAAGTCAAATATGTTTCCTTTTGGCTTCTTGAGAGAAAACCTGTTTCATTACTATCCACATGATTTCAGGTCCACATAAAGAATAGGAAATAAGCTGGTTTACATTTCACTCTTGGAAGGAAAACAGGACTTGAGAGATTCTTTAAAAAAGTAACAGTACATCTGCACAGTCATTACAGAAACTGAACTCAGAAAATTTTCTTGTGGAAAATGAGCTTTTGTAAAAACCACCACACTGGAACATTCTTGAGAATGGCGTTGCTAGCAGAAAATAAATAAGTAACACAGTTTTGTACTCTCATCTTAATTTGTTACGCGAACAAAGACTATAGGGAAAGGAAGAGAAGATGTAAAAAGTTCCTTTACTATTTTTTTTTTTTCCCCAACCCAGAAACCCGTAACACAAGCTGAAAAGTAAAGGACTATCATTAGTGGCAGCCCTAGATATTTCCTTGGATTGAAAATGCAATAGATCCCAGACTCTTTCTACGTCTGGTAGAAATCATCAAGTATTGTAAGACTGTGAGCCCCAAATCTTTTTCTAACTGTATCTGTCTAAAAAGTCTCTCTCTACTAATCTTGCTGCTCCTTATAACTGTAGAAAATCATGGTCACAATATTTCTTAGGAATAGAGGTTCCATATGAATAACACTAGTGCCTTGGTAAGTTTGATAATGTTGATTTAAGTATTAATTTAACATACAGGTAAGCTAGCAAAAGACACACTTAGACACGTCTTTCTAAGTCCTGCACCACAAGTTATATTCCACAATTCAACCATAGCACCATCACGGCATGTGACACGCCATAAGAATCCCCTTTCCTAAAATTCCTTCCGTACTCCCAGGAAGGGAGAGTTTACAATGCTATACAGCCTGTACCTATGGTATTGTCCAAATGATGTAGTTAAAATCCATTCTATTTAGACAAACTCTGACTGATGCATAATGCAGTCTTCATTTCACAGGTTTGAAAAGATGGGGGATGTTGTAGAAGGCTCCCGCACTTTGTAAAGCCTAGCAGCTGCTTTGGGAACTAGCAGAACATTCCCAAAAGACTCTTCTCTTTGGAAAAGGGGCTATTCCTCTGTCAGTGACTTATCTCCAATGAGGTCCACATGGAAACAACTGGAGTGGAAATTTTAGTGGCAGCTTTGCACAGCTCTCCCTCCCCCAGTTGCATTTTCCATATTACATTTTATAAAGTAGGAGTTAAAGAATAACTTTCAAATTGTAGTTTATTTTAAAAAAATGAAGCTGTGAGAGCTATGAAGGCTGGCAACCAACACAAGGTTAAAGCTGAACCTTTACCCTTGCAGACTGTCATAACAATTTCTTTGAAAGGAGTGCTATATAAACTGAACAAGCAGACAGGTTTTTGTGTTCTCACATAAATGGAAACTATGTCATATAAAAGAACTTTAATGGGCAAATGACACTGGCTTTTTTTTTTTTGTGCCGCAGAGTTTAAGATTTTCTTCCTTTCATTTTTCCTTTTTTCCACTTGAAACACACATTCTATCATGTATATGAGCAGCACAAATGGACAAATGCTATCAAAAGTTTCAGCTGCACACAGTATTTCATATTCTATTTTTCCACTATCCACTACATTTTGTCTAGTGTTAGTGGATGTATCGGTACTGTACTGCATTTTTTAAGACTTCATAGGGAAAACCTATTACATTACTCTGCATTTGGTGGAAAAACTTTACTCTTTACAAAAGAAATGTTGTAGAATTTATTAAAACAAAAGTACCAATAAGATTTTACTTTAATACCTGAGGGAGAAATATGATCATCTGCACCAATAAGAAAAAGATGCATGCACTAGGTGCTCTACTAATTACAACTGCTTTGGTGGGCAATATCATTGGTGAAACAGATGTTAGGGACCTATTAACAAAAGTTTTTCAAACATCTGCTTACAATTTTAAGGCAATTGTAAATACAGCACAGAAGGTCAATTGGGCTCATTAAGGTCTATGTGCAAATCTACTGCTGCAGGTTTCTTTTTAGCTAATACTGACTTTTTTTAACACAGGAAATAGAGTTTAATAGCAACTTGTGTCAATTTTGATTGTGATTTCATACAACAACAAACAACAATCGCATGCCCTATGCTTCACCAAATAACCCATTTTCCTTCCTCTTTTTCCTTTCTACCTACAGCACACTGCCATGGTTCTATGAGGCGAAGCACAAGGTAAAGGAAAGGTTATAAATTGGGCAATTATATAGAAATGATTGATTTTACTTTTAAACACCAATTATGAATCTTGTTAGGAAATCTTCATTTGTTGGACCAAAGACAAATGAGTTTTGATTACAACGCATGGTTACGATATGCAAATTATTCTTAACAACTGGAGTCAGTAGCCCCTTTAAGTATCAGAACACAGATGTTCAGGAGATCTAAAACATGTTATTGATTGGAAATACTCTTCATCAGCCTCCCTCAAACTGGAACAACCCAGTAACACTGTTTTCTGATAACCTGCTCAAGACATAATCCCCTGACCATAGTCCCGGCAACAGTGGTAAGGCGCTACATTTCCATTGCAGCTGTTAATCACTATTCCAAAATTCAGGAATACTAACTTGCACAGGAGTTTCCAAGTTTGGTTCTTTGAGAAGACATCCAGTGAACTTGCTATCTTGAGTTACAACTTGAACTAACCAGGTGACTTTGCACTAAACCAGGTCTGTAATAGTCAGACATTCTGTGAAAAGGGCCCAATTATGAGTAGCAACCTGCAGCTGAAAGGCTTCCTGAACCAATTCAGTCACATTCTCACCAACCTGTTTTCCACCTGGAACTGTACTGGTTATACACGGGAAAAACTCTTTGTAACACAAAAACCTTAAAGATTTTAACATAGAGAAGACATTTATGAAAAGGAGGAGGAAAAATGCCATGATGTAGAGGTCAGTCACTATTAAAATCACAGCTTGTATCCTTATAATAAAGTTCATAAATTTGATGGCAAGAGCTGATCTATTAAAAAGCAAAATTTATTATTTTGTAAAAAATTTTATAAGCAATTTAAAAAGACAATTCTATGACTACCTGTTATAATACATTACAGGAAAATTAATGATTGTACAGTAAAATTGCATTTGAAAGCTTCTGAATTCTGAGGCTTGCACCAAACATGAAGAAGATTCTACTTCAAGTACTTTGCTGCACATTTTACAGCAAACCCAGCTTAGGAAATAAACACTAAACAGCACCTTCTACTATCAGGAGCAGTATACAGTTGAAATTATTAAAAAGAAATTAAGTATAATATAGATGAAAGTGTCAAATTTGTAAGAGTTCTTTATATTTGCAACCTTGAAGCTGTGCTTATATAGATCTGAAAAAGTAATATGAGTCCTTCTTGTCCAAACAACAGCTAAATCTGAAAGCAAACATCAGAGCTTTCAGAAAACATTCCCATCAATAAAGACTTGTCTTTACTCAGCTTGGCCCAATATTGCCTGCTTTAAAAACTTCTCACCCTATCCATCTTCTCTGTGACTTACTAGAAAGGATATTTTCAATGTCTTACAAAAGTTTTTTCCAAGTCATTTTTCCTTCATCTAGCATTTAGAAGAGTCAAAATGGACTGTGGATTTCTTTATTTCTTGTAAAGGAAGTGGGTAGCTTAATTTTGTAGGGCTGAGGAGTCTGGAGATTACCACTGATAATCTGTAAACTAAGATTCCTGTGGTTTCAATCTTCAGGTTAAACTTAGCTGAAGCAGAATGTCATTAATTATATACTTGAGATTGAGTAGGTAATAGAATTAAAATTATTCTTTGTTTTTAAAAATCCACAACCCCATTGTGGCAATTCCAGAGACTCCAGGTACATTTCATACCAGAAAGGGAAAAGTTTAGTGACATAAACTACTCCATCTCCAACCTTCCCTTCAGAATTCCAACTATTTTAAAAATGGTTTGGATTCACAGTGCAAAGCTAATTTTAGTGGCCTAACCTGCTTTTACTGAACTGATCGGGATATTTTTCTTGCTTGGGGAAGTGAGGAAGGAGAGAGAAGAGAGGAAAAGGAATAACATTTCCTAATAAAAACAGAACCAGGGCCACCTACACATAAAGACTTAGAAGAGAAGAAAAGCTATCATTACCACTTCCACCAACTTTTTAAATTTCCCATTTCAATATTGATCCAACTTCACCTATGCAACTTAAAATGGGATGCCAAAGAAGGTAAAATCCTTACATTTTACTAGGAGTTAAATGAAAAATGTGTCCCTTCATTATACCACTTATATTCCTTGGATATTATTCAGGACCACTTAATTAAAAAAAAAAAAAAATTTCATATATTTCCAAATCAAATTCCAGAAATCCCAAAGAACCCGGGTGTGGGAAATGCAAAGATCTAACTACCAAAAAACCAGCACAAAGGTAACACTGATGATGAAAGGATTTGCTTTAGCTGAGGAGGACATAAAAGATGAAGTTCTACACAGACCATTAAGTATTCACCAGCTCACTGCAAATTACACTAAACACTTGGTAAAGAAACATTTGGCAGATGTCAGCAATATGTAAGCCAAACAAGTTCCTTACATTGAAGGATAATGTAACTACAGAGAAGGTTTGTTTTGGAATGATTTCTATAGCACAAAAATAATCTGGCCTTGTCTCCTGGCAAGGCTGGATTTACCAAGGAAGAAACAAGAGAGAACCATGACTACTTATGTGACAAATCCACATTTCTGCCATTTACATACTTAATATCACTCCTGAAATAAGATACTATACACAAATTTGGATAATAAAACATTTAGTTTTAAAAAAGATTGCAATAGATCTTTAAAACCTCAAATATTTATGTAACCTCTTGTTTTAACAAGTGTAGTATATACACTACTGCATATACACAACTACTTTAAGTTAAAATCTTCCATATTTTGTACTTTGCTATTCCACTATTATATGTTGCAGATTTGAAACTACATTCCTAAGTCTAATTTACAAAGTTAAGAGAACCTAAACCCAGTGAAATCTGTGGGATTTTCTTCTCTACTCAAACTCCAAGTAGAAAGAAGTTTTTGCAGAAGCACACAGGTTCACACCCCACCCCACCCTGTTATTAGAAAGGCTGACTTGAACATTTAATGTTAAAATTAATGTACTGTTAGATTACACTTTAGGAAAACTATGCTTAAAGACAAGACAGAAAGGAAGGCATCTGTTTATAATTAGGAAAGATATCCTTGACATAACTGACCAGACTGTCAGTAAGTATCATTGGTAGGTAGGGCTTTTAGGTTTCTTTTGTGGCATATGAATTTCCTAGAATCGAGTCACATCCTTACAGCTGATGCAGTAAGTACTCCAAGACTTTATGTGCACAGCAAGCTAAGAGCAGCAATAGAGATTCATGTGGGATTCCCAAACTTGCTTTCACTTAGGAGGTCAAGTATCTGTAAACAGCAAGAAGGGCAGCAAAGCACAATACTCAGGCTAACTCAGGTTAGGAATCCAGGCTCAACCAGGTACAAGTGTTGCATATGCTGGTTTGAAACTAGTTCAGAGAATTTACACAAGCTTTGTATCCAGACTGATGTCACTGTATACCAAAGTATCCTTCGTGTTGGTATTTTGAAATTTAGCAAGAATCTTTTTGTGCACTCTTCTCTTGTTGTTACGCATGTGTTCGAAATCTCTAGTTCTTTTTTTTCCCCTTCTCTTCTCCAATGTCAGCAGGGCATTATTTGCATCAGCACACACTTGCTATGAACTAAATCAACAGATTTTAAAATGGAGAGTCCACCATAAAGGAGTAATACAGATTTGCTGTTTCAAATTTTTGAAACGAAGTAACAATTTAAAACTACTAAGTTATCTGCTACTGTCACCTACACAGCTACAAAGTTTCATGCAGCTCATTGAGACATTTAATGGAAATCCTATTGACCTTTGTCATCGTAACACTGTTATAATGTTAAAATAGCATGGCCCTAATCCAAATAAAAGAAATCATCTTGACAGCTCTGTTCTTTTGCTTATTACATGGTTGCAAGAGTGGCAGCTTCTCAATAAAACTTCACAACTATGAGTGATCTGGAAGTAAGGCAAATTTCTACTGTCATATACAATCCTTTGCACCAACTCACAAACGTGAGAGATGCAAATAGCAGCTAGAACTATGGTGCTTGAACAATCACATGTATTTGTGAATGCTGGAGAAAAGAGAAAAATAATCAAGCTTTCTCCCACATACACAACACATACAGTCTCTCATTTTCCTGTCCCCTGTAGAGAACAGTCCTTCACTCACCTCAATTAGACGTCTGTTCAAATTCTAGTTCACGTTTCCTGAACACACTCATCTGAGAACAAGATCACTGAGTTCTGATCAGCTGAAAAGTTTACTCTTGCTGAGGCTGACTAAAATCAAGCAGGTGAAAGTCTTTGTAGTTTACCAGCTGGACTCCCAGCCACGAACACAGATAGTTTCAGAAGCTCACACAAAGACTAGCTGTTCAAACAACTGCATTGAAATTACAGCCCATGAATGTCCATTGGGAAAAAATAAGCAAGTGGACACACCACCTCCCAAACAGAAGACAACCTTCTGCTGAGAAACACACTTAAGATCACGAAAGCAGAGTTTTAACTATTTACACTAGTCTGAATTGGGAGTGCAGCTAGCTTTCATCACGCCTCTTGAAATTGCTGATCTTCTATTATCTTAGGGCAGCCAAATTTCTCAGAATTAGCTCTTGTCATACATAACTTCATCAATGTCAGTTCTATGTATGTACCCACAAAAAAGGCACGCTGGTTGTATCTGACAGCTAAAAGACTTTTCTGTTCAGTTTGCTGCATTTCCCCAGAGAGTTCGACAGGTGGTTTCTTTGGCAATGTGCAATTTTTCGCTGGGCAGTACTTCAAAATGGTGGCCCTCATCTGTGACATTCACTCCTAAAAAGGACATGTAGCGATCACATCACAGTAAATGAGTAAGAGCTATCACACATCAACCTTTAAATTATCTATCAGAAGTTGCAGTGCCTGAAAAGGAAATATTGCATCCCTAGCAAAACAAACCAATGAACCACCCACACGAACCAGCACTTACCCAACGCAGTGCAAATGAAATAGTGGTCTATAGTCATCCAGTCACCTAACCACAGTAAGGAAATATTGTTTCCTCCGAGGAATTATTTCTCAAAGTCTCTGTTTAAGCACTTCATACTTCCATAATTCTGTCATAAGTACTTGGCAGAAGCTGTAATACAAACATAATGAATGGCAACCCTTACCAGATTACAAACTATAGTCTCTGAAACTTGGGCCTCCAGAGACATCTTTTTTATATAGCAGTTTCATATGTGTAGAGATGTATCCAAGTGGGGCTTGAAGCTACATTTGCCAGAAGAATAGTAGCTGCTGACTATATTCCTAGTTCTAGGCATCACTGCTATTAGAGCACATTTCAGGGGATATTGTGACAAGGTATAAAAAATCCAGGCAGTATTTCAAAATGCCCAGAGACTTTCCTGGAAGACCTGTTATCCTTTCCCTCAGTAGTATGTCCAAGGTACCGCCATGCCTAACTTGATGCATGAGGGATTTGGGGGATAATTTCTGACCAGAATTTTAAAGCTGATGAAACCGGACCTACATTTAAAAAGATGCTTGGAACGACCAAAGACACATATAGGATACTTTGAGAAAGCTTCATTTATTGCTTGGATAATCATGCAGAATGACTGCAGAAACAGTCCCAGCAGCAGCAGTTTTCTGCAACACCGCTGTGGAATTAAATTAGAACCTGTTACCAGAAAACCCACTTCAATTAGGTGGGGAGAGGGTCAAAGGGTGCAATTTGTATTCCTAGCTGAGCTTCCAAGGCTTTTCTTCCTGCTCACACTTCTGTTGTGCATGACACAAACATTTCATTTATATCAACAGTTCCGCTATCCTTTTGTAGTCCCTTCAGTGCAACTAATCAGAAATCTCCTACATTACAAATCAAAAATCACCTGTTTCACATCTTCTCTGTGATATTCTGTAGAACCAACAGTACTGTAGGTTTAGAAAGTACATATCATGCTGTGTCCCGTTAAGAAAAATTCAATATAACCCATTTTTCACCATCCTCTGCAGAGCTCTTCCCTTCACATAAGCTTTTGGTTTCCATAGGGACTGCATCTTACTTACAGCATTCCTATTCAACACGTGCAACATAACATAAATACAATTTAGAAAGATGCTTGCTGACCATTAAATTCACATGTAAAAGGGCATACCTTTGGCCTTCTACCTTTTAATCTCTGTGATACAACACTATGCAAGAAATTACTTTTTTTTCCACAAATATTTATGCTTGTGCTTATTTTGCAACCTTTATTCCATGTCTTATAATACACATACAACTAAAAATCTCCCATAGAGAAGGCAACTTGTCTGATATCACTTAAGAATCTGAGAAGCAAATTTCACTTTAGTTATTTTTTTAGCTAATTTTGAAAATGAAACCTAACAATTCAAATCCTCCTAAGTGTTGAAATAAAAATGTTATTTCAGTAATTCTCTGAATTATGTTCTGTCAACACAACAAGAAAGAACTCCCACAAAAATTTTTCAATTTCAGCCTCATGAACCAAAGATGCACAGAGTTATAAGAACTAAGGGATGAGGAACAAATTACATTTTATTCTTCCTAAATATCTTATAATCCAGCTTTACTGGAAAGTTGGAATTTGTCCCTGAAAACACACAGCATAGTAGTCACATGTTAAAAAGGGCCAGGAAAGACCCTTGCAAAAGTATTCTAGCTAGTTTCCAGAACAGGACTAAACCTGCTCAAATCCCAAGCATAAAGAAATCAGAGTAGACATTTTTGTATCAACTTATTCATATAAATGTATGAAAGCGATGCCTTAAAACATCACGAAACCACTTCATAAGATTAAATTTTGTCATATAAAAGACTAAAAGTAGATACTTGCTTCCTTTCATAAGTCCTCACATGGTTACGTTATTAAAGCTCACAACTCCAAATACATTTCATATACTCAAGTGTACATGAGTACGTTCTAAACCAAAACTCTTCTACTAGGTGTATTTGTTAAAAATATAGTATTTACAAAATGAAAATAAATATATTTAGAGGGCTAGTGCTTTTTATTCTGGAAGCAAAATTATGACACACATGGAGAAGAAAGAAGAAATTATTCAAGAAAACCCAAACAGAACTGTTAAATTCCCACATCAGGGAAGGTCAAATTATACTTTCACTTAAAGCCTGTAGTCTTGACTCGCATATTTAGAGCCTGCTGGAAACAACCGTATACTTAAAGAAAAAAACAAAGCTGGAAAATGGAACAAATATGACAGGTAAATTTAAGCCCCACTCCTGTACCAAGTTCTACTTTGTAAGTATTCTTAAAACTACACACAGCTTCAACAAAAAGTTATGTGATTTGACATGCAAGTAAAAACACAAGAAAGTCAGTCTTGAAGCAGCAGCAGGAATACTGCAGAAAATACTATACTAAGTACTTTATGGCCAGTACTACTTCTGGTGTTAATTTATCAGTCCACTTCCATGCCGAACTGTTGTATCACCTTAAAAAGGTGGCTTTAAATTATGATATGCAGTTAGATGGGGTTAAAAAAAAAAAAAAAGGGGGGGGGGGCCAGGGCAAAGGGATTCTAATTTCAGAAACAAACAAAAAAAGCAAAGCCAGCTAGATTGATCACAGTCACCAAAAAAAGAAGCTGCTCTCCAAGAAGGACAGGATAAGGGCCTCTGTTGTTAGAGGACCAGATCAGTTGTGCCATTTATTATACAAGCTGCATAAGACTGAAAACAGGAGACTGGACTCCTGAATGATCAAAAGAACTAAGGACGTGGATATAGTGAAGAGCAAAACAAAACATAAACATATCATCATTTCTTGCAGGTAGTGACAAAATTTTGACTTGATAGAGATGAACAAGCAGAAGAGAACTTCTTTTCCACTGTAGATCATACTCACCAATTATGGTCTGGCAGAAGAGAATCAGTACAGAGAAGAGGAGAAGTTTAAGAAGGGAAACAGGTTCTAGTCAGTAGATTTTGACAAAAGAGTGAAACAGTTATACACTCATGATTATGGATTGGCTGAAACTGAAGGAGAAAAATCTATAGTAGAAGCAAATCAGAGAATTTCTTGATTCTGCTTGAAACACAAAACCTTAATGTGAGCATCTGCCATACAGCTGGTGTTTTAAAACAGACGTAGGTAAAATCAGAGTGGACATAAAACTAGCTCACATTTTCTGAAACCAAATCCAACTCAGATTACTGACAAATAATGCAGACACCACACATATCCTAGTAACACGAATATCAGTGTTTCAAAACCACCCTCCAGAACATGTTCACATAGAAAAAAACCTATATGTAAATGTAACTAATGCTAGGAAGACCTAATACACTATGTAATATGGTCCAGTGCAGAAATCTACACACAAATGGCATACACACCAATAATCACCTACTTAGGAAAAACCACATCTAGGGATCATATTCCTACCCTTCTTGTAATGAGGTGGGTATGAGCCACTGCGTAAGATGGAAAGATGGTTAGTGTATTTTGAAACCTGAAAACCAGAACGAAGCACCTCAGATTTACTAGAACACATAAAACTGAAAACACACACTAGGCAAATACTTCTGCCTTACAGCTCGTTCCCTTGATGATATTAATATCACACAATAAAAAAAGACCTTTAGAAACACTGAAGTACATAATAGATTGAAAACAACTAAAGTTTGTGATTTTTTTTTTGAATTAAAGGACAGTTCGTAATACACAACCTTCACAATTTAGCTGTTTAAATAGTTACGTGGTTGAAGCTTGTAAAGACATCCACAACAAGTTTTTTTTAATTCGGTGTTTAATGATTCTGTTAAATACAGGAAAAAAACACTCTAGTTTACTGAAGAGCAGTTTATTCGTGTCATCTAGCATTGTACTGGATGTGATTGCCAGCTGGCTCCACAGCCAGCTAGAATGGGTGAGCAGTCCCAGCAGGCTAGCCTGCAAAGCTGCCCGGCATCTCTTCTGTGAAGTCCAGAGTAAGGTGCCTGGAGCACTGTTGTAAAAAACAAAACAAAACAAAACAAACAAACAAAAAAACCCCCCAAACAAACAAACAAAAAACAAAAAAAACCCCAACCCCACAAACATCCCAACCAACCAAAACCAAACAAACAAAACCCCCAAAACACCCCAAAAAACACCACTAACCAAAACCCAGCTTTCTCATCAACCAAATTAATATGTGAAGCTAGCATCCATTAGATACAAAGTACAGGATAAGCACATGCACAAAACATTCATCTGAATTCTCTCACACTACAAGGAGAAGTGAAAACAAATAGCATATTTTGACTCTTGGTGTTACTTTTTAATATTTTATTCATCTCTGATCTAGTACTTTGTAATCTGAATTTAGCTTAGGCTTTCTTTGCATAGTTAGCCATCATTGTAAAAAAAAAAAACTTCCCTATTTCTAAGAAGGTTTTGCTAGGGACTAGATAAATGCAATTGCAGACCTAGCCAAGAAATTAAGAGAACCTAGTTCCGGATCCTGTAAATGTAACCTCCTCCATTTCTACATTTCTTGTTTTCACACCATCTAAAAATTTTTTTTAAAGAACTGAATAATGTGTGTGTTTAAAATACGGGAAGAATTCTGCTGATTTTAATTAAAAAGCTATAGCCCTCCGTCACTAGAAAGCCTCCCTGACATGAGTAAGAGAACAGTTAAATAAAAGGAAAATTTACATCCAAAAGTCTTGAAAAAATCTAGGGTTACCACAGTTTATGAGCCATGTCTAATTTGTATGTGGCACATCTGGTATAATAGATATGATATACAAGCAGGCAAATATTTGAAGTAATAACTGTTTCCCAGTGTTAAAATAAACACCTCAGCACTTCAGATTTTTGCTAAGCAATCTTTCCTCAATGGGAGAGGAAGCAGAGAAGGAAGGGTACTTATCTACTGTCATACACTACCACTTATGAATTATCACTCACTTGCTGAGATTTTTGGTTTCAAATCCAAGTAGAAAGCATTCCATTTCACTTGGTTCATGTTCACAGTATTTCACTGCTTAACTTGGCAAAACATCAAATTAGAACATTTTCACCCTTTTTAACCTCTCCTGTTGGCACACCAGTTTATTAAGCTAATGCCTCATAGCAAATTACAATTTTCCCTCTAAACCAATACAATCCTGTTGTCATGAACACCCTGTATTACAGCTTCAGCCAACTGGAAAACATTCCTTCCTTCTTCACAGGTAAAGGGCAACAGTTTCTGTCCAGTTGTTTCCCAGTTACTAGCGAAATATAATCTGTCAATGACTAAATATTATCTGTTCTGATGACCACTGAATGCTGAAACCTCCAAACAGTACATTAGATGAAAAACAGGTTATCAGGTAGAATCCTAATGTTCCAATCATCTGTACTCCCACAAATGCCTACCATACTTTCTATGCCCATACTATCTTGAAATAAGAAACAGAAGAGTCTAGAAAAGCAACATACTTCCAGCAAGGAGCTAATGATGACCAGCAGATGTTCTCCCAGACTGACTCACATTATAGCCAACATGTAACAGTACCTGCTTATTGATCAACCTGGACGTCATAAAAAAAAAAAAATCTTCAATTTTACTCCAAGTTTACTTATTCTTCCCTTTTCCTTCCACTCTCCTGCCAAAAATCTGTCTTGTATCTAAAATATTCAGAACAAATGGTTTCTCTGTTCCCTTTACTAGCTTGTATCCATAGAATTCAGGGTTGGATTTTCTGGTGAGTCTTGCAGAATAATACCAATTAGCATTAAGTATACAATGTGTTACACCTATTTCTGCACATGTCCCAAAAAGACATTTATGTCTATCTCTTCTTGTGTACTCCTATTTCTGCATAAAACACTAGGAAAAAAATTTTTGTTATTTCTGTGACCCGTAGCTGAAAACAGTCCGGTTTTATGAGTTCATCCTTTCCTTTTGGTTTTACCTTTTTTGAATTATTTAGGTTGTTAGTTAAAGAGAAGATGGAATTGTGCTGAATTTCATACCTGATACTACTGTTTAGTTATACTGTGAAAACACTCAGAAGTTTGAATCCATTCTCTAGCATAAAAAAGGTCTTAACTGGTTTTAGGAAGAACAAGCGGATGAAAAATAAACAGAGAAGGTAGAGAAGGCAGCATGCAAATTCCTCATGACACACACCAGAAATACGTGTAATTTACATGTTTCAAGTCAGCTGACACTTACAGAAGGGGAGATTTAGAGTAGTACTCATTCTTTTTAAGGTATTTAATCATTACAACTTACTCGTTGCAAATCGTGTTCAGAACTGCAGGATTTAAAGCAGACCAATGAAGAATTTTAAGACAACAAAGTACAGGAAAAGCTAAATTCAATACAGTTTACCGAAACAAGGTTTTGTTTCCAGCATATACAAGGTCAAGATCCGAGTTCCTAACTGAAATAAGATTGATTTATCCTAATTTTTTTTTTTTACTTATCAGTCAGCAACTATCAGAATTATTTTAATTAATGAAATTACATTTATAAAAAAAAAAGACACAAGTTCTGCAATTTCTAGTTTAAATAATTGGTACTAATTCATTAAACTGTAGTAACCGTAAGTTATACCTTATCCATCTCAAACATGAAATCGAACCAAAACCTAAAAAATAAGGAAATAAAAATTACTGATAACAGCAAAATACTGCAAATGTGTGAGGAAACTACTAGGAACAGAAATAAACATAATATAAGCAGAAATCTTCTTTTTATTGTCTCCAAAAGATAAGTATGAATTTGCAATCCTTGTCTACACCAGAGATTAAGAAATAGAATAAATTTGCCCATAAGATTTTAATATTTTTGTATACATAAAATTATAACTGCTTAGATAAATTACTAGATCAAATTAAGACCATTTTGTAATACCATTTATGGTGCTGTGAAGGCCATGTTTGGCTGTTAAGCAAAATAATTCATCAACTTGCTCCATCAGAAGGGTTAAAAAACCCCTCAGAAACGTGGCATGCAGTGAAATATCTATGACAATATATTCTGTAATCAATTTCCAGCTCTGTGGCTACAGCGTATGGCTCTGTGGAAATCTGAGTTAATCAAAGAAACTTCAGTTCCTAGGGACACGATTAGCATAGTCAGTTAAACCCACTGCAAAGGTGATATTCTGTGCCTGAATGTAGTTTTCTAGGCTGAATGTTTCCATACAGCAGGCATTTCAACCAGCTACATCAAGAATCTTTAATTGTTATTGCTCCTTAAAAGCAAAAAGCCTCTTGGGATACGGATTCTTTCCTACTTGAGGCTTTACAGCACACTGGTACTGTGGCACACAAGGGCATCTCCTGTCTATTTTTTCTGTCAGCACATTGTCACTATTCTGATGGAGAAAATGCCCCAGAAGAAGAAATCTGCACTTAGGTTCAAAGAAAACCATGTAAATCTAACAACCGAATGATAGCAGAATGCTGATGCAAAGATAGAAACAAAACAACAGGCAAATAAGCTGGAGTCACAGCACTCTATTGACTTTCCAATACCTTCCCATTAAAAATTCTGTGGTGCCTTGCTATCACAAGAAATATCCAAGCCACTCACTACTGCTTTTCAAAAACCTTGGCAAAAGGTGATTATTTCACTTTTCTTTTTTCAAGTGGATGGATAAATTGTGATGGAAAGTATTAAACATTCCACAAGCATCAATCCTTGCTAACCTGACATGGTCTACTAACTTAAAATTATTCTCTATCACATGAATTCTACATGACATCAACCATCACACAAGATTTTAAATGTGCATTAAAGCAGGTGGCCACCAGCAATTTCTTTTATATCTCACATCTGGTACCATACTCCATATAAAGTATACATGTTATCCTTTACTAATAAATCAAGACTTGAGAGCCCTTTATCTAATTTCCAGTCTTGAAAATTGTAACAGTCTTGAAAGCTGTAAAATAATATTCTTTCTTTTTTTCTGCATCTGTGGACAGTATTTTAAACTATGTTCTTCTTTCAGGCAAGCCTGATAGATGGATTATTGAGATCATATAAGCATTCTTCTGTGTATGATCTTGACAAAACTTCTGTTTCAGAAGCTAGTAGCACAAACAGAGCTTATTGGAGGAAAAATGTTAAAAAAAAACCTAAGAAAACAGACAGAAAAATTTGTCTTTCTCCTACAGCTGGGATGAGCGTCTATATTCAACAACAAAAGAAAATGTTTTTTGGTACAAGATCAGTACTTCGTCAGACAGTGATATCCAATGACAGCAACAGACAGTTCTAAAATGGCTTGTAAGCCTGTTTGATACCACTGACACCTGCATTTACACCAGTATATCAAACAACTGTTTGTTCTGAGGGTATCAAGTCCTGGTTTACTCCAGCGAAGAGTAAAATTTTTCTAGCCACTCAAGTATTATCTGCATGTTATTCCTCTAGTATTCATAAATCTCAGTTTCACTGTAACAGTCATATTGTGCAATACACATCCTTAAGAGGAAGCTGGTTCTGTAGCAACTAGTTTGCAAGACCAAATTAGTTCCTCCTTCAGATATATGAGAAAAATCAAGAAATCAAGTCTTATGTTTAAAAAAAGCAACTGATTATATGGGTGAAATATTTTTGCTGAAAGATGATGCAGCAGTATAAAAATACGTTCTTCTCTTTCACTAAGCCCATCAAAGTCTACCAATAAGTTTTAGGGGCTTAGAAATGGGTGAATGAAATTCCATTTTGAAATTTTAACTGCCTATTCAAGGATTTGAATAAAGATAGTAAATTAATGGATGGAAAGCATTACAGTCAGGTGGAATGAATTATGAAATTTTTCTACTGTCATGTAACATGCAATTTAATGAATTACACGATATCCAAAAAGTACAATGTAATATGTTGTAAGCCGCATTTTTAAAAGCACAAAATATAAGCAATTTGTGGGATTCCGATTAGGTATTCAAAAATTATTATGACAGTAGGAAAGATTAAAAGAATGGCTAAACACAAACAAGCAAGGCAGGACATCATAATTTGCAGATTCCGTTAATACTGTAAGCGAAATTATTATTTAGCCTCAACAAAATATAGTGCTCCCCTTTCCTCATATGCTCCAATTTTCAAACAACAAAAAAAAATTAGAAATGGAACCACCACATGTTGAAGTGGAATTATCACCAGCCTTTATGACTTCAGAAGAAATCAAACCCAAACATTATGTAAATTATCCTTCAGTAGACAATTTGCCATTTGAACAAGGGAATATTGGGCTTTTGGTCAGTAACTGGTTTGCTAAGCACTCTGACAACGTGTAGATTGTCCCCCAATTAATACTGCAGTCTTCTTACATCCCACTTATTTTACCTTAAGCTTAGCATATTTGCTAAAGAAATATTCAGTAAATACAGGTAAGATTTGTTTCCCTTGAATGCCGTATTTTTATTTCCTCTTTCCTAAGTCTCAGCTTCCATCTCCCTAGTTTTTCTTCCTCCTCTTGTTTTCTCTTCAGTATGCCTCTTCTTCTTCCTCTGTGAACAGACAGACTGATGATCCATTCAAACACAGATCAAATGAAAAATGTCCGTAGGGCAGTTTATAGTTGTATTCCGCAACTGCTTTATGTAATACGCCATAAAAGCTTTGTGTTTGCAAAGAATCCTTTAAAATACTTTCGGGTTTTTTATGTAAGATAATATCATCAGTAAAAATAGTGTCAGTTCAAGTTTGCAAAAAACATTTGGAAGTTCATCCACGTTTAACAGTTAAGCAACAAGAACAATGCCAGTAAATTCTTTTGAAAGCAACATGAGGTACAGCATTTTATAGCAATCCTGAGGATCACAAAACTGCAGTGGGGGAACCTCGCTTTTTTTACACACCATTCTACAGGCCATGACATTCTAGGCTAAATGATATGAGGTGTGATAAATGCAAGCCTTCGTTTGAATACAAACAGATTCTTAAAATATTTTAACTAGGAGTATAAGTGAAAATAAATTAGGCCAGTGGGATTTAGGTAAAGAATTCTGATTCTGTGGGATTTTCTTAGTTTACTGCTTAAGTTAGAAATTACACAAGCTTTTAAAGTTTTTTGCTCTGGAAACAATCAGGGAATTATTCTGAAATTAAATCACTATCTTATGATTGGCAGCATAAGAACAAACAAAAAAATCAGTGTATTTATTCTTAACAACAAAGGAACAGGTGCCGTCTAAACTTGCCCCAACAGCCACGCCACGAGTTTCTTAGCTCTACCTTGGCTCCCATACTGTTGTAAATCCAACCTGCTTTTCTTCTTTTTTTCTAACAAGGGCAAAGAGATGGAGATGTGCAAAATGGAAATGGAAAGCAATGATCTAACTTCCGAGTTTCTAAGAAATCCAATTACGCTTTTCTCCCTGTGTAGTAAGAATGAGAAACTGGCATCTCCAGAGAATAATTCAGACTTTGTGCGACTGCACTTAGTTGTAGTTCACGGTTCAGATCTTTGTTGCAGTTTCAAATAAAAGCTGTTAAAGTCAAAACCTAGCACACACCATGTTTGTCTCCATGGCTGACAAGTGTGATTCTTCCCATCAGCTTCCTAAAACAATCAGACAAAAATTAATCTGTAGACATAACTCCAAAGCTGAGGTAGGCACTACGCATCGCTTAAAGCAAGCATAATGGCCAGAGGAGTTGCCAAAGCAATGTACACTGGGGTCTACTTCTCCAGAATTCCCATTTCCTGAAAAAATAGGGAGGCAGGCAGTTTGGAACTTGCACGTGGTGAATATCTTCAGCACATCTCCTTCAAAGGTCAAGTGTAAGAAACACGTGCAGTGCCCAGCCAGTTGCATTCGTTATTAGTTTCCAAACTGGGGCTTCCTCTGCCACACATAATGTGGGCAAACCCTTTAATCAAATACATTACCAAGTCACTTAGATACCTAACTGCTATTCCGTTTTATTTGAACACAACATCTTGAATTTATTCTTTTACTAGTCTGATGATCGTAACGATTACAATAAAAAGGTATTGGGGAGAAATGCAGATCCATGACTTGTCCAAGCCTCGAGCTACTCAATGAGGTTAATTAGGGAGGCGGGGAGGTTGTTTCATCTGACCACATTATCAACATACCTAGTTTTGCTATGCCTTACCCTCCCCTTTTTAAGTCAATGGGTCATGTCCTACACTGACTTATGCCTGTCTTTGAGTTTTTTAACTTATTACTAGAAGCACATGACTTCATTAGAGGTTATATTCTGATCTGAGCTCGGTCTGGTGGCAATAGGTGACAGGTTTCCCAGTGCGCAGAAAGCTATTTGATGAACACAAGGATAGCCCTACCTGATACACATTCACACTGATACTACAGAACTGAGATTGTTATACTTAACAATATGCTACAAAATGATGATTTGAAAAAGCATGAAAATTTCTTTCTCAATGAGGTGCAAACATTAATCCGTAAGTGCTTCTGAGTAATTTAAGCTTAAGCAAATTTCTTTTTACTAAATAAAAGTTAAAATTCAAAGGCAGAATTGACAGTCAAAGAATTAGCAAATGAATAGCAATAATATACATGTAATATGTCGTAATCAATGTTACAAATATATGTAAGAATATATTATATATTATGATGTATTGTATTTTATTACATATATACTTTCTCAAGTTAATCCTCTTCAAAAAAATGTGATGATTTGTAACTTCAGTGTTCATTTTTTTCATCTTAATACGAAAAGTCTGTTTTAAAATGTGTGCATGAAAACAGCACCGTGTAAAACAAAACAGTAGAATGTTATTGAAACCCTTCCATTTCCATTCTTCAGCTCTCATGTTAACTGTGCAGTCTTACAGGGTTTCCTCTCATATTTAACAAATGATGAGTGCTCCAAGGCTACATGTGTATTCATACGACAATGCGAATTGTTCAGGAACTTCCAGCAGCAGGGTAATACAATATACTATAAGAGTTCAACGTGGGTTAATTGCTCTGCAAAACGGGTATCTTTTTTTTATGACTCAGTCCCCTTTGGGAATGCCAAACCTCCCCCTGCACTGACAGAAACCGTGCAAGCGGGGGGCCCACTTCATTAACAGGAAGAAAATCTACTAATTTTACATAACAAAAAAATAAAGAGGAACATATTTTGCCTTCAATTCCATGAAAAATCAGACACACAAGGTGCGTGACAGGAAAATAGGGACCTAATTGTTTAGTGCCCTCCAGAACTGTTCACAACAGGTGGAAAGAAAGGCACGGAAAATTGACGCAAAGGAGATGACAAATCCCAATACAGAAATCTTTCAGCAAGCATGTAATGAAAAATGGTATTGCAGAGAAGAGTCTGGGAATGGCACAGAACCAAACCAGTGCCAAGAACTTCCGAATTCCTCCCTTTCTACAGGCAAGGAAGGGAACAGACTCTTGGCTGTATTACAAAAATTCCTGCATGATCTTTTGTTATCAGGCTGAAGGACGGCTTTCTACAACACTGAATGATGCAAAACACTACCAATAAGTGAATGGAAGAATAAAGTATGAAATATTATACATTTAAAATTAAATTAACAAAAATTACTGTTGGAATTAATTTGATTTGATTTAAGAGAAACAAACATATTCTGTTATTTGAGCTAATCTTTATCACCAAAGGAAGGCACAAAATATTGAACATAAATAAACTCTTGAGGAAAATAAGTATGGAAGCAGCTATTCCAATGCACTAACTTTCTTCTTTGGAGAATAAAAAGCCTTTCAACACTATAAATAAAAAAATTGAAGTTTCAAAGTTAGTAATCCCAATGATGTAAAGAATGAAAGAAGATGGTACTACATCAAGGCTAAGTTAAATGAGAGGGATGTAGATTAAAAGCATAAAATTCCTTAAATAGCAGGTCTATTGCCAGTAGTATCTAACTTTAGTTTTTAGGCTAGACATACATCAAGCAAAGCAATCCTATCCCATGCTACAGTTTAAAAAGCAAAAAAACCCAAGGGTTCTAAGCTTTTAAAAGCAATACGAACTATTGTGAGAGCTCTCTGCACAACAAGGTAGTCATTATCCAAAGCGATAAAATATTTTTGGTTTTCTATAAGATGCATACATCACTTAAATGCAACTGACCAATTCATCAAAACTGACACATTTTTTAAATATCCAACAGCAATGCCTATTTCCTGAGAGAAAGGCATCCTTCCTACCCACCATAGTATTTTCCAGCTCTCCAACATGCATTCTTGAAGGAGAAGGGTGTGGGGGGTTAATTTTTACAAACTGTTAACGTTGGTGACAAAACATTTATTTATAGCAGACTGTTAATGTACTAGGATAGTCTCACCATGCTAAAAGACAAAGATCACTCTTTGAAGACTTTGTACTCCAACAACCCATACATCCTCAAGAAAGGAAACCACAAAGTTAGTGACACAGCTTGCAGACAGTTTTGACTATTACAGCAAAACAGCTTCCTCCACCCACCAGAGCCTAGATTATGAGACATAGCTAGCTAAAGTAATATTAAAGTAGTAGACAATTTTCACAGCTTTTAAGAAAATGGTCGATCAAGTTGAGCCAACAGCTTTAAGCAGAGTAATTCTGGCTTGTAGTTACAGTCCTAGTGGAATTCTGAAGCAAGCAGCTGAGAGGTGAGGCTTTAAACAGGTACACCTGATAATGGAATGGAAACAAGCATTGTGACTGTATGGCATATTTTGCAAAGGCTATGTTAACGCCATGTTTCTATCTTCAAACCACATTTCAACCCACTCCCCACAACTTATCTGATGAATTTGTTTTTTAAAAAATATGGTTTAAACAGAGAATAAGGGAGATAACTGAGGTGCATGGAATGACTAAACACAACGCCACTGTGTTTACATAGAGTAAAACGTCACAAGGATTTCGAAAAAAAAATAAAATCACTAAGTGCAAAATACAGTTTGTGAATCTCAACTTATTTGCTTGTGTCTCTGAAGTGCCATTCCAATCTCCTCCAACTATATGCTACTCTTACTTTTCACTAACTCATAACTGTATTAGCAGCACACATATTTGAATACAACTAAAACAAGAGTTTTAAAACAAAATTAGTCCTAATGCTCACTTTCCAAAATTAGAGCTGTAATACAATTTTTAACAATTCAACAATAAGAATCTAGAAAAGTATAAAGAGAACTGAAAGGGCACCAACGATGTAAAGGATTTTATTTTTCAAAGCTTTCAACTGTTTGGAAATTGTTTATTCTAAGCTGACATTTTATTTAAATATTCCATTCAACAATTATGAAAGCAACTTCATCCCACATTTCATTTCCACTAAAATTCACCATTTTTGTGTCAAACTCTTCCTAACAACGGCACTTTTTGCTTCTTAAATATTGGGAAAAAGGGATCCACAATGGCATTTCATGTAGAATATATCACATGCTGGCTTAATCATGAATAAATCAAATCTTCTGCCAACTAAAACATTAAAACAGGATATAAGGTGCTGGTAAAGAATAAAACTGAAATGTATATCTAATTATTTTTTAATGAAATGCTTGTGAAACCACTGCAGCCAATTAGAGTGTGCCAGAAATATTTATCAATCTCAAGTCTTGTGAGTCTAATAAGCATGCCTCTACAATGCAACACTTGTATCGCTATACCAGATCGTCCTCAAAAATAACGGTTCATCTTAAATCATGCAATCCCAGGAATGCTCTGAGAAAAGTAGACAGAGAAAGTGGAACTGCTTCTGGCAAGGTTACCTGTTCAGGTGGCATTAGGATAAATATCTTTGAAGACAAGGTTTCTGAAATGAAACTTACAGAAAGAATTTCCTTTTAGAGAAAAAACAAGGGAGCTTCTAATCTTTGATAAGGATTTTAAATTTTAGTTTAAGAAATAAAAATGGGAATGCTTTTAAAAATAGCCTCAAATGACTCAAATAGTTTTTAACATGAAATCATAAGAGCAATATCGATCATTTAAAACTATCTGTTATTCAAACAAACCTTTATTTTACAATTATACTAATGCCATTTAATTTTAGATACCTACAGGTGAATTCACACTTCGCTTGTTACCTTAGGACACATAAATGTACGCCAGTGATAACACAGTGTGTACATTAATAGGCAAACTGCCAAGACCTGCCATCTGGAGAGCTAATGAACAATCAAGGGATCCCAAATTAAACTACAGAATTTTCCCTTAGAATCTTTAGGACAACACTGTCAAGTTCAATCTATTCACTTAGCCTCCAGAATCAATTTTTCAAACTTTATGACAGGTCTAATAGTTTCCACCTGTTTCTCTTGCTTGACTTTTGACTGGCACATTACCAGCCAGGGTGGAAATGCAGACAAAGACCCCTATTAGGCTCCGGCTGTTTCTCTACTGTGAGGTCGCTCAGCCATTAAATTAGTTCCAGCCCACTTTCTCCTTCCATGTCTTAATTTTTGGGGGGTATGAAGGTTTGGGGAAGTGGAAAGGAAGAGAGACAAAAGTCTGATATTCAGCTGGTGGAAAAGGTATAAGAAAATCTAAAGTCACGAAAGTTAAACACTAAATTTATTTATAATTTACTAACGAAAAAATTTACTAACTAAATTTACTACTAACCACACTAATTAAGTTCTTGAGGTGTCTGTATCATATTTTCAATCATCACTAACTTGGCAAAGTTGGACAGACCTAAGAAGTCGATCATGTAGTGTGCTTATCACAATATATGATTACATAAACACAGTGTTGCAATTGTTTTCTGGGAATCACAAATGATCAACAGGTACCTATTTTTTGCTCAAGCAAAGAAACTATTTTTTCCTGAGATACGGTTTCCTTTCATTCAGAACTGGCAATTAGAAAAAAAGTGACATACTACACACCCTAACAAATTCATAGTGGTTCATTTGGAATTATTTTAAAAACCTGACAACTTTTTTTCTTCAGTAAAAATTACCTAATAGGTATTTGCATCAATTTCGAGTGATTTATGAAATGTTATAATCTGAGAAACCTCAAGGTATTTTGCTGAATTGCAAATCACATGACTACATTATTCTCCTATCCATGACAACAATTTACAATAACACCAACTATAATACTTAAGACAAATATTTTAACTTACAAAAACAAAGGTCTTTATGCAAGATAAATTCAATTGTTCAAATTATAATCTGACTAGGACCACCTTCCCAGTGTAAGCTACTTAGAGCCAGGACTTCTAGTTTACATCTTACCTGAAAACTGACTACTCGAGCTGCATCACAATGGGGAAAATCTTGGAGACCTATGTCTATAAACACTTCATTACATTCGGACTACTTAATGTGAAAAAAGCAACCTGAGTGCTGACCACTCTGCTGGTACAGCACTTTAGAAATAAGAGAGTAAAGGTTCCACAGTCCTTGAAAAGCAAAGACCACTTCTCTTAGCTCCCTTGCCTTTCTTGATAATATGATTATACATAAATTGGCCACGCATGATTCTCTTTAGCTTGTAATATCTAAATAAATTCACAAAACTCTACATTACTTACTTCATCTTACTGAGATGTGTGAATAATGTTACTGAGAACACCCACCAAAAAACAACTGTCAGAGAAGAAAGGTCTTGACCTATTAAATTATCACTTTGTTGGTTTCTTCACAGTACTTCTGCTTTCAATCCAATGGGCTGAACATGATGTGAATACTAAAAATTAAGCAGCAAATGCTACAAACGCTTCAATAAAATAACTCTTTTCTGTGTGGCCTCTTATCGAACTAGCATTTCTGTCTACATCCAAAAGCCATTGCAAAATCTGCTGCAGGACGAGGATATAGAACTGGGGAAAGGGGAGCGGCAAAATTAGACAGCAAGATTTTTTTAATGAGTACATATACACACATAGAGAATAGTTCAGAATTAAAAGAAATTTATACGTGATTCCAGCTGTCTCTAAATTGCAGTATTTTTGCACAATTTATCACTCATAAATTCTATCACAGTGTCAACTAAGACTAGAAAATTACTTACTTTAATACTGTTATAATGCATCCTCATTCACAGATTTTGTGCACATATATTCTAAATGAAATCACCTTTATACTTGCAAGAAGGCATAGTCTGTAGCTTAAATCAGTTTCACAATTTAGGCTCTCTAGCTGAGAACTAAAGCTATTATTGCTGGTTAGCTAATCAGTTACAATAACATTCAAGATAATTTAACTGATGATGTTGATTAAAAAAAAGTCCAAAACAAAATTACTGAGGTTATTTTCACCAGTAAAATTCATCTGCAATTTCTGCAGATAAATTAACACTGATACTCCAAAGTAGCTGTCAATAAAAGTTATAGCTGGAGGTAGAAACACACATAGAAAAATCTGTCCTGAAGAGCAACAACTTCCCAAAGACAGTTTTTTCCATCAGACTATTTCATGAAACAGAACAGTATAGTCTTTGTACATAGACTCCAACCTAAGATTTAGTAACTGTGATTTTTCATATCGCTTAATCCCATTCAAAACTCTAATGAAATACCTTCTCAAAGGTATCCCACAACTCTTTCACAAGGGTCATCTATGTGATGATGAAAGAAGGTCTAGTATAACCCTAATCGATGTTTTAAAGAAAAAAACCCAAACCACTAAAGAGCATTTTAGTGAAATATTCAGTAAAAGGAATGACAGAAAACAGAGTTAAAATTAAGGCCACAATCTATTTGGTATCACTTTTGTCATATAACTAGCTTAGAAAATAACTTGTACTAGAAAATGGCCTAGATCACTCTCTTACCCGTCTAGAAGATTCATTGTTGTTGTGGTAACTTCAGTAAAAAGGAGAATCTTTCCAAGCTTCTTTGTTTGAAGATTCTGTTGATATGTCTTCAGGCTGAAATGTTCTGATGAGAAACTACCCATCTCAGTGATGACTGGCATGAGAGATGGAGTTATCTCCATTTTTGATTCCCAGGACGAAACAAATTTAAGAGACACCTTGCTGGATGCTCTTAATCCTTCAGCACCTACATTTCCCTCGAGCCATTTCAGAAAAGCAAGATGGATTTCCTGTGGGCAAGGGAAATAAAATAAGGCATAGAAATACAGACCACCACATGTGAAGACATACAAACATTCTTCCGAGAACGTTTTTATTCAAGCAATCACTTCTACTTCAAAACTGGAAAATTAACTCAATTTCCTCTTCAAAGATCAACTTCTGCTGCTTGTTCTAGTCCAGCCTGGCCTGACTACTTGGTACTCTCTTCCTAGACTTGAGACCATGCTCCTTTGCACTTTAATTAGGCTTAATCTTTTTCTATAACAGGGTTTGCAGTGGTTTGGAAGCATGGAGGGCATACATTCGTCTGCGTTACGCAGGTTTTTCAATATGCTAAGTTTCTTTGCTGGAAGCCCTTTAGTCGATTGCTAAGACTCAAGGATAAGGCAGCAGCAAAGAAAAACATTTACTGATTTGTCACCAGAATACCTGCTAAAAGGGCTCATACCTTCAGCTAAAGAAGCTTCGCTACTATTACCTTAAATATAGACAAAAGTGGCTGTTAACTAGCTAGCTAAAAGAGAAGCATGTAACTCAAGAATGCACACAACTAAGAAAATTCTACTACCAGTGTATGAATTGCAGTTGTATGTATGCTCGCTCGTCCTTGTCCCAGCCAATGGAACAGCTCGTACACGTTTCTTTGCAAAAGATTTTAAATGTGAAATGTACATGTACATAAATATAAAATTTTATATATCTACATCCCAGAAGTTTGCTTTTTCTCTCTTTTATTTTAGATTATTTAGAAATGCATTCTTCTGAACGTAAAAGGAAGAGATGAGTTACTTGGATTATTGCCTGTCTGGTGACACCCTGAAACAACTGGTAGCACATTCATAGAACTCTTTCTGGAGATATCTAATGCTATTTTGAGAGATTTGATACAAAAGGTTTGCCATGTCTTCAGAAACCATAAATTAACAACCCACATACACAGATACTAGGACTTTTTTTTTGTTAAGTGCGTAGCTTAGATTTTGAAGAGCTCTCCTTCTAGAGACAAAGTGGTTTTTTATATGATATACGAAACCACAAAAACTATGTACTCTATTCTACTGAAAATAATGTACTAGAGATTCTTGCCCTCAAATTTTTAAGAGGAAGACATTTGACTTTTAAATAAAAAGCTCCTCCTTCCCATTACTGCCATATCTGGGAACCAGAATACAAATGTTTCCTACATGAGTGCTGAAGACAGGAGAAAGCTTTCTTGCCCTCGAACAAGATGTCCCTGAGCTCCAGCCCAACTCTTTAAAACTCACAAACTGAAATTAAGAGTGAACTTCCTATAAACAGTTATCTATCCAAGGAATTACTCCAATTTTCCAAATCCCATTGTTGAATCTCAAGAAGGAATGAGAAAAGTGGTCCTGTTCCTAACACCTTTCTATAGATTTTCCATCCTCAGAAACTACACATTCTCAAGTTTCACATGGACACTGCTTCTTGTGTGACGTTCTTTGTATGCTGAATGTCAGCAGACTTACTAGTTTGCAGCCCTGTAGTACGGGCAGTAGCGCATAACAGGAAGAAAGGAATAGTCTCTTTCCAAATGTAATCAGGCACTAGCTTTTAAGCCCCAGGACAATCTAAGAGTGACTCAGTAGCTAAATTTTAGTTAGAGAAATTACTTCTCATTTCTTGATTTTCTGAAGCTCCACCTGAACTCTTTCCATCTACCTTCTTGGATAAACTATGCTTTAAAATTTTTATTTATTTATTTATTTAGCATATGCATCAGAAATGATGATGTGGCATTAAAGGTTTTACGAGCATTTCTTTGACTCGATCTGCATGAAGCACTTGTATCTTCACTTAGTGTAATATCATAGCTTTGACAGACTGCTGCTAAATTCTTTACACACTATCCTACTTGTTTTACACACACAGAGTAACTTACTAGCTGTAACTGATATTTAGAAAAATTATAGCTTTCATGCTTTGAGGGAGTACATGGAAACTGTGCTTAATCAGAAAGTGCATTTTCCTATTGCTTTCCAAACACAGAAATTCACTTAGCATAATTGAGCATGCAAGTCCCAGACAAAAAAACGTAATTTTAACTCACATAAGGATGGGTTTACAGACTTACAGAAACAGACATTAAGTTAAAAAATAAAGGTGCTTAAAGTATTATTACATTCTAAACAAACAATGAAAGCGCTCGATACTGTGCGTCAGAAAGTCTGGTATACTTTGCCACAGCATAGTTTCTGAAAAGACTGAAATAGCATATATTTATGTGTGATGCTACATTATTACAAATATGCCACGCAATTCCTACCATTTATCCTCTTGAGTATATTATTTCAGGTGATTTTTTCCCCCATAGTTTTTAGGTTTATTTCTTGATTTAATTTTCTTGTTTCTAACACATTCTGAACCATTTAAGAATCGTTAAATATGTGTAATTATGAAGCTAATTTTTCCCATAATGTACACATTTATTGAGCTAATCCAAAATATAAACATGAGTAATACATAATCAAGAACAGCATTTGATTTTTAAAAACTTCTAAAAAAATATGGGTTTGCATTTTTAATGAAGCAAAGTTTCAAGTACTGTCCTAGTACACAGTGGAAAAATTAATTTTCACTCTAGGAATCTCCTTCACACAAAGTTACAGAAACACGGATGCTGAATGAATGCATTTCGGTCCCCACAATTATACTGGCACAGAGAAGTACATTTGTACAAGTGAAATAAACATATACAAGAAGTCAGGGTTAAACTCTGCTTCAACTCCATTTGAAAGGAATATAATCACGTCAGAACCTAAACAGTGCGATTTGTTGCTGATGTTTAGGATTCAGCTTTGAATTCAAAACCTATCCTCAGCTGCGTCTGCTGTTCTGCAGCAACCTCTGGTGGCCGTTTAAATGAAAAGCGTTGGTTCAGAAACCGTCTGGCCTTCCGCGCCTCTGGGACCAGATCAGGTGTGTCAAGGAAGGCACCCAACATAAGGTAAGGGAATACCCAAACTCCTGGCCACTGCTTACCCTGACCATTATCGAAATCCTAAAACACGCAGGTACAAGCTTTAAGTGAGTATGCAGTCAAAAACGCTGGAGCTGTTACATATTCAGGCACCGACAACAGTATCTGCAGCTACTTACACATACAATCATATTAAGATCTATATTATGCATATTATCAGTAATGTACTTTGTATATATAACTACATTTGGTTTAGGGGGGTACAAATATATTCCGAAATTGTTATTCATCGTTACTGCAGCAGTTTTGGATAGGAGAACTGAAGTCAAGCCAAATTTAAATTTCATATAAAACTGTTCATTTTTCAAATCACACTTTATACATACATTCCCTAAAGCAAAGATACCGCTTTCTTATTTAAAGTAAGAATAAAATTTGACATGTCAACCAAAAAACTTGGTGACAAGAGAGCTAATCAGCTTTTCCTAGTTAAAATAACCAACTACAAGTTTAATATTGATAACAAGAAAATTTTTCTATCCATACTTTAAATGGTAAAAGCACAATATATTTTCAATGCATAGTAAAAACCAACTACCAAAAGCAGAAAAGCACTATACCAAGAGCAACTATCCATCACTTCCCACTAAGAAATTCTCTCCCAGCACCCCAAAGCACAACTTAAATCCTCCTGGACAGAAGCATAGAGAGATATGAAATTTCGAAGCAGCGACAGCCTCACTGAACTGGTACCCAGGGACAAACCAATCAACCAGCAGACTTTTGATTGTCGGACTGAAAGTGTCACTAAATGAAAAGTTGTTCTGAGCACAGGGAGATCCAGTGGATGTTAATTCACAAAATTTACAGAAATAGAGAGTTAAGCTACTGCATACTACATACCCTAAGCTCCTCCACTGATCAGCACAAAGGTGTATTAGGGGTCACTGTATCAAGGATTAGAGGTCTGACATTGCAAGTTGTTGAACTAAAGTTTAAATGGCAATTGTAAAGAACAAAGAGTGAAAACTGTATTTTATTTATGATTTAACATCTGCTTTCCACGATTTTAAGTTTGGTCAGGTGTGTGAAGAATCTGCTATGTAACAGAAGTTTTCTTTTGCTGTTTAAAATTCTTTTTATTTTTGTAATCATTAGTTTAACTTCTTCTTAACGCTTACTTAGCGGTTGAGATTGAACAAAAAGGAGAAAAGAGGGAGACATAGGAGACAAAAAACAGCTGCATATGAACCCTTCTCTGTTGCAGCATAAAATAACAGAAAATTACAGCTCCTGATGGAGAAAACTTTCTTTGCGCCCGGGCTCTATCAACCAATGAGACTTACGCACAAAGCACATAAACTCTCAGTTATAATGGTTCAAAATAATCCCAAATCCAAGCCTTTATTCTTGCATTCTATTTACATATATATATAATTTTGATGTATTTTCTTATTTTTATCTGTATGTTCATACAGATGCACAGATACATGCAAGTATCTCTCTCACTGGACATACTCAGGAGCTTTTCTTTTCTACCAAACTCAGTGACGGTAGATCTTAAACTCTGTATCAATGGAATTCTTTGTTGAGACAAAATTTAGTCACAGCCTAAATTCATTTGGTTTCTACTAAAAACACGGAGGCAAAATAAACGAAAGCTAAAAATATAATGCCATAAACCAAACAAACATTATACATCAGTCAGCTCTCTCCTTTCTTAGGAGGAAAAATGAGAAAATTTTAACTACTGATGCTCTGCCTCATGACTCAATATGGTGACTATAATATAATACTCTATTTTAGCTGTTGCTTGTTGAGTAAGTGAGGCCAAGTATTCACTTTCTGGATACATAGCTAGAACACGATTTAACACTTTCTCCTTCCTTTGCATAAAATGTAATCATTTCCAATGAACTCCCTCTATTTTTGCTTCACTGTACTTTAAAAAGTTTGCAGTTGATGCATTGATTCATATATTATCAGTTGATGTAGTCATTATATCACATACGCATATATGTTTATTAACTGCTAAAAAGCAAAGATCACACAGGCGTAAAGTACCAGTCTTTTAGAGAAGCACATGAATAGCCCGTTTGGAGCATAACCACATTTATAGACATCACACCTTCCATATGGCTAACCTGCTTTTTTTTCCTGAATTGGCTGTTTTCAAATGAGTATTATTCGGTTCAGGTATGATCTTAAATGTATATAATTTCATATGAATTCTGTAATAGCACTGACAGAAAAAGAACACATTTTAATAAAGAATGCACAGCATTTGGAATTTGATTTCAATTTTAGAATATAAAAAATACACACTGGCATATACATATACACAAAAATATATCCTCCTTGTATTATACAGCTCTGCTCAACACCCCTGCAAGTTTAAAGGTGCTAAATTAGCCACTGGAGAGCTTCCATAGCATCTCTTGATTCCAATAGAAACAAACTAAAGTCCAACATGGTAGTAAGCAGTAGGCTGGCGCCAGCAAAAAACACATCTACAGTGGCCACTCCAGCCCTGAATGCTAGCGACTTAGGAGGCCAGCAGCAGGAAAAGTCAGCTATTAGCATAAGAGGGCAAGGTTTTGGCAGACATTTCTGACTAATGAGGCACACAAAATGCTTTTCTGATGCTGCCTGTGTTTTTACTTCCTGTAATAATGCCATACTTTGAGATCTGAAGCAGATTACAGTTTCATAACACAACCATAGCCCCATTTTAAAATCACGTTCATACTTAGTCAATACAGAAAAATACTATAAAAAAAAAATTAAGTAGCACCAAAAAAACCTTAGTGTAACCATACAGAAAAAATGTGACACTATATACTATCCTTATTGCTTTCAACCCCTAGCATGTATATGTTACCTTTTACTGAGGCTTTGAAAAACGTTTTATAAATACTAAGTTTAGTACCACAACCATTCATTAAAAGGTATTACTTTCTTTTACGGGGCGGGGCAGGGGAGAACCCAGTACGATGTCTTTCTCTTTAGGAAAAGACTGAAAAAAGGAGGGGGAAAAAACCCAAAAAGAAGATAATCTCTTGGCAATCACAGCCTTGACAGAGGAACTGTAAGAGGATGAATAACAGGCCTCCTGTAACCTCTTCCATAGAAACACTCACAAAGATGGGAGGAAGGTTGCTCTTCCCTCCACAAGGAAAACAATATTGCCAATTAAGGTGTAGTGGTCATCTTTTACTAGTTCAGCAGGGCTTAGGAAAGCTGTAGGTAGCAGGTGTATTATTTGTGTTTATGTGTCAAAGACAGTGTCTCTAACCAGACAACCAGGTTAGGAGATTTCATTAGATAGTCATTATCATTATTTTGATACTGTTCAGATGTCATTAATATGTAAAAACATTACCAAACCACACATCAATGCCTGGAGTCCTGAATAGTTGCCCTTATAGACTTAAGTAAGTGTAAATTGAAGATGGATTTTCTAACAACTGAAACAAAAAACGTAAACAGAACTGTGAAACACAAAGGCTATTTCCAACACATTCAAAATCTGCTTTGAAATATATGAAGTACTCAAATGAATTTACTTTCAGAAAGCAAGTATAAAACTTTTAATATTACCTGCTTATAATTAATTTCAAAGTTCAGTCCTTGTTCAAGGAAACAGATAAAAATTGAGCAAGCTAGATAGCTTCCCTCCATGGCGCCACTGGCAAATTTTAATCTATCTTCAGATTACTTACAATTTTTTCATTTGTTTTGTGTATTTAATTTATAGGAAGACATATTTTAGCTGAGGGCACTCCTCTAAGTTAAGTCAGGGTAGAATCTGTGCATCTATCTTACTCCATTCAGCATGCAGAGTGCCATTATTTTCATGATTCTGTGTTTTAGTTCATAGTATAAAAATCTTAGCAAGGAGAGAAATCACCACTTCTCCACTCTCCCCATCCCCCAAAGAACTTAATAAAGATTTTATTATAGTACAACCGAGGTGCATTCTCATTTCATGTTCTCAGGAACTTCTGTAGTTACTTGGCTGATATTTGCTATGCATTCTCAGGATACCACATAACTAGGAAATCTGTTTCTGTTTATTAATAATCTTTTTATATTTCCTAAACCCAGATACGGTACAAAACATGAGTTGATTGCATATAATATGGAAGGGCACTTAGAAAGATAGCAGGGTTTGGCAATTTTTTTTAATTCACAACCAACTGGATTTTTAGGAGGCTCTAGTGGTTTGGGTAGTTACTTTAGTCTGCAATATACTTTCTCAAGAGAGGCAGAAAAAGCTAATCATTTCTAAAAGATCATTCCAGAGACCAAGTACCTTATTTTTGTCGCCACACTTCAGTGTGTTTTTAAAAACAAGTATTACATTACATTACATAAACAGTTACACAGTGCATCATCTCAGCAGTAAAGCAAGTAAAAACAGTCATATATAGAAGTGGGTCAATTTAGCCAAGTGGAATACCTAGTCCAAAAAAGGGGCAAGATTTTTAACAAAGTGTTGCAAGCTATCCTTATCCTTTTTATCGCAGTTACATTTCTTTGAACATGAAGCATCTTAGATTTCAACCCGTTCCCAGTCTACATGTCCAGCAACTGCTCATAAATCCATGCCTAAATTTGAATCCAAAATTAAATTTAGCTTTAAAAAGCACCGTATGTGGGCAGAAAATTAATTTATCCAATGTGCAGCAGTCCATTCTAAAAATAGGCCGCAGGGCCCAGGTCAGAATTCACCGACTAATGAAGAATATATCAGATGTTACCTTCGGTAGAGAAAAGAACCCTGTCAATAAGGTCAAAAATAAAAAAATAATCAATTACCAATGAAAAGGAAAAATGGTCTTCACGTCCAGATTTTTATATCAGGACCTCTCTGTCATTTTTAGCACAGTGTTAAGCTTAGGCATTAGGTTGCTAGAAGGCACATGCTATCATTCAGTCATGCAAAACAAATACAGGAAATGATGCAATCGTGTTTTTTCTTTATTGTTATATGCAAAAAAGGTATCAAAAATTCTTAAAAGGCTGGAACAATAAAAACAAAAATGAGTGAATGCATACTGCTCTAAGCAGAACACATTTGTTTTGATTTCTCAGTTCTGATGAAGTATTACCACTTACAGTCCCTGACTATGTAACAGCCTTCGCAGCCGCAGGACAAGGCTAGCCACAGAAGGCCCCACTGCACTGTCCTCAAGGCAAACCAGAGCTGAGCAGAGGAACACGGGGGACGGCAGAGCAATGCTGTAAGGTGCATCCTGGCTTTTGCTTTTCCCACTCAGCTGCAACAGAACAGTCTGGAAGCAATCTTCCCAGCAGCTGCTCTCATCAACAAACTGTTTATTGTAAGAAAGTGGCTGGGTCAAAGGCTAAACAGCATCCAGAACTGAAAGCATATCTTAAAAAAAAAAAAAAACTGAAGACATCCATGCATATGAAAAAAGCACATTACATATGAAAGAGAACCATATTCCATTCTGAAAGGCCAAAAGTCTACTGAAAGAAAAACTCCTTGATTTGATGAAGCCGTATTTTATAATGTTGCACTAATTTACTGTGGCTTGTGCTGATTTTGAGACCTGTGCAAGGTTTCTAATAAAAACAGAAGTTATTTAAAACTCAATCTGTGTTTTATGGTTAAAAAAAAATAGACTTGTATTAAAAATACTTTATTAACATTTCTTAATGCTAAATAAGTTAGCTCCATATTCACATCCAACAACAAAATGAGTACTCCTCTAATACATTAGAAATGCGTCACCGACATGTTACACAAGTTGAAAAAACAGGTTTAGGCTCAGTATTTGCTTTGGAAAAAAAAAAAAAAAATTGCAAGTTTTATGATGCAGGTAGCAGAGCAATATGACGTACTAAACACATATATATTAAATCCTTTGCAAGCGCTTGCCAAGACAGTTTCAAACCTTATTTGAAGAATTTTGAATGCAACAGCCCATATTCAGATGTCAAAACCTCTTCCAGAATTCCCAGCTCTGTCAAGAATCACTAAAGGACTGAATTCAACCAGGTTTTAAGGCAAGCATACTTAAAAAAATTGTACTCACATGTTACCATATAACTACAGTTAAGCATGTGAACACACACAAAGAGGAACAAAGAATGTATGCACCAAAACCCCCTCATTTAGCATAATTTAGTAAAATACGTAATAAAGTTGTAGTTTAACGTATACTAAAAATTACAGGACAAAATATTGTTTAGTAGTTTGTAGCTCAATCTCAGAAATTAAACAGTATATGACCACCTATGCAAGGTAAACTAGTACCATAACATAGCACAGTAATTGGGGTACGTTTGCTCCAACAGACTATAAAGCTGACTTTGAGGGTAAAGGATCAATAAGAACAAGGTCTACCTTTGACATAACATCACTACATAACACTTCACAGAAATGAGTGTTGCAATGAAAGGGCTGATAAATCAGAGGACTAGTAGGTGTTGATTTATCCTACCAGAAAAAGGCGTGATAAATTACGGTTTGACCGTTTATTCTTCATGACACCTACTTTGTAACAAAGCTGTTGTTATTTTTTTGAATAAAAGTGTACAGTAAATTGAGCATATGTGCAACTGTGCTAAAAATAAGTATAGAGAAACCAGGCAGAAGGGAAAAGACATTCCACTATTGCACTAAAATCTGAACATTACGCATATTAAAGTGGGTTTTAAAACAAAAATAATCAAAGTCATGTTTAGAAGAATAAGTTAAGATATAAATCTAACCCTAAATGCTGTACACATTTATTTTAAATTACTCTCAAAAGTATTCTGTATTGACTAGAAAAAAAAATACAGAAGAATTTTGTTCTCAGCTAATAGGGCAATAAATTAAATGCAATATATTCAGCTGGTAAAACTGGCTCTGTTAAACAGCTATCACATAATAGTATTTTTATTTGGTACCAAAACTTTTTTTTTTTTTAAACTGAGAATAAAATTGTTTGTTGAAAATCTTGGAATTAGTAGTAGAATGAGTTAAATAAATAAAACCTAAGAAAATATTTTTTCTTAGCACTGATAATACACAGTTCTTAGTTTATGCTTTTCCATCAGGTTTGTTTTGCCTTTCAACAGGTTTATATACATAAAATGTGAGTGAATTTAGTGTTCATGAATATGAAATAGTAGAACAGGAGCCAAAGATTCTCCTCTTAGCACCGCAAACATGCATTAAACTTGAACGACAAGAGTTCAGCTGTAACCTTATTTTTGCCTCTTCTGAGCAAGAACTCCCAATTCTGCCACACTGTAGGGGTTTTTGAGCTAAAGAAATGTCTGTGAAATATTAGGGTGAAACCACAACACATTTTCACATGTACCACAACTCAGAGATTACAATACAGTTATGTCCTTAAAGTCGCACAGCTAACGTTCAACATGTATCATATATTTTACAATGCTTTCTAAAATATATTCAGGTTGACATAACAGTTATAAGTTTAAAAAAAAAATACTAAAAGAAACATCTTAGAAAGGAAGAATTTATTGGAAATTGTATGCTATAATGGCTATAACATGCTTGGTATGTTATTTATAATATACCTAGTCCAAAGATAAAAAACAGTATTAAGATAACAAGTACTAACTTTCACCATAACTGAGGTCTCCTTCCTAATCAAGGATCCTAAAAGACATTAGCATAACAGCATGGGCTTATTTAAAAAAAAAGTGAATAAATTTTTTTTATTTATCAGAGTCTATAAAAAAAGTTAAGCTTCATGCCCCCAAAATCTGTCATATACATACACAGCAATGTAAAATTTAGGTATCAAATTGAGAATTCTGAAGGAAGCCAGAATAATGTTCAGTTTATCACAAATTAAAATTTTTTTATTACAAAACCTGGGGAAAAAGACATTATTCACACCTATGTACTATAATGCTAGGTTCTACAAGTGAATCATACAAACTACATTTACAGTTATCCTAGCTGCATGTTTTCTAATGCATTATAATTCTTCTCTCCCTTTCTCAGCCCTTTCAGATTTAACACTTGCTGTTTTCTGCTGGGATTGAAACCTTGTTCAGAACAAAAGAGGTAAAATGTTTTCCTCAGAGGAAAACCAAGAAGATAGTAAACAAATTACACACTACACTTTCCCACAGCTGTAAGGGTCCTGATACACAGGCAGCTTCAAGAACTAACTTTAGAACCAACCTCCTTTGAGAGCAGCCAGCTGAAAGCATTTCTGCAGTTGTCAGGGATAAATGGGAGAAAACCCACAAGTTTAATTTGTCCTTTAAAGGTGGACACACAACATACTTGAAGCTCAACAGGGATAAGGCCGAACATTTATCTAGACAAACCCTTTAGCTACTCCAGGGCTGAGTTCGCTTTAGTCAAGTCATATACACCACTAGCTTCTACTCTAAAAGACCACACTTGGCATTCAGAACTTACTCTATTGCAGACAATGCAGCAGAAGTTAAAGCTCATGACTGAAATTTAGGGTTTTAGGAGTGACTTTGGGAAACAAGGCACTCAAAGAAGCAAACAAGAACAGACTTGAGATCGAGGCAGTGTATGAGAAGTGGTCAACAGAAGCAAATCCAGGCAGTCAGGAGCACTTTTGACAATGGCACATTCTTTAGTCTGAAGGACTCTGGATTCCCTTGACTTGTCTCTGAGGATAACCACCTGTTTCTGTGCTTAGGAATATTTATGCTCTATTACTGTGAAAAGAGTTGAGGGAAGACCCAATCTGTGAAACAAAATTTTGCAATATTCATTAATGCAAATGGTAACACTTCATGTAGAATGTAGCCCAAAGAGACCTCATTTAATAAAATCTAACCACAATGCTCAGAAACATGCTCTTGCATTATTTTAACATTCAACTGAACAGCACACCTGAAAAAGAAGATGGCTTCATTTTTTAGACTTTTCCCATTAAAATGTAGCACTAACCCAGGTAAGGAAATGTCTTGGGGGGATAGCAGTCTGGAGGGGACAACAAAATACAACCTTATGGAAATACTTGTTGAAAACTACATAAACAGTAAATGCTTGCTGCATACGGGCACAAATGTAGTCTATTGCAAAGGCTGTGACTGCAGTGGAAACCTCAAACTTCTGACAAAGTATAAAAGCTTTTAAGTGAAGTAACAGTAGAGCTTAACGTAATTTTTCATTTCAGCTCAGCAGCCAGTGAGTGAAAGAGGATTCCACTCCCAAGGCATATGGCTGTATTGTGCATTTCCTAGCTTCTGACTGACCATAGAAAGCAGTAAAAGTGAAACTTTTAAACCCTGTTGTAATACTAAAAAGAAAAATAGCCAAGGTCTGGGCAATACAGTCTTACAGAAATTAAGACTAAGACTACAATATTCTACCCAGACTACACTTCTGAAGTTAAGGATGAGGCCAGAATGAAGCAAAAGCTGTGAAAGACTGAAAAAGAGCTCTGCACATATCCTCTCCAAAGATGAACTTTTAACTGGTTACGTATGAACCACCTTTGTTGAAGGCCCTTAATTAATAGTCCCAAACCAGAGCGTTAACTTCTAAAGACAAATTGTCTTAATGGAAAAAGTTTCAGGGATTACTTCAATCAGTACTAAAATGCAATAAAAGAGTTTAAAATTTATTTCCAGAATAGTTCCACATAAACTAATGAACTCAAGCTACAGAGAAAGTCGGCATACTCAGTGTGCAACACTTAGTGATTAATTTATCTTTGGTTAAATAGAGACAATTTGGGTCTCTGTTTCTTGAGCATAGCAGCCGAGGAAACAGAAGACAGAGCAAAGCAATTATAATTTCATTTTGAGTTTAAAGTGTGATGCATACCTTCAGTTTGTCAAGCTAGTACTATTACATAAAATCAGGAACATCACAGTGGCTGTGAAAGTAACATTCCACCAGCAAATTATCATATGCTCCTAAGAGGAAGAGACATCCTTGAATAGATGGAGAAATTGTTTTGTATGGAGCAATAATTGTAGTAAGGTTTATTGCAGTTCAAAAATGTCTAATTCGCTATTCCTGGACACTGGAGACCATCATTAGAGAGAATGGATCATGTGGGACAGAAAAAAGCTTGAAAATATTTAGAGAAGACTGAAGTCCAGTCCCACCTCCAAAAGAAAATGCCTGCTGCAGAGATAACAAAAGCATATCCTTATCATTGCTAGCTAGTCATACATACCATTTGACTGAAATACCAAATTAAACATTGTTGCTTCCCAGATGTTGCCTATGGCTACAATAGGTAGAAGGAAAAGCTTCCCATAATTGCAAGAGCTGATGAACTCTTTCAAATGACAAAATAACTAACGCTTATCAGAAAGGGGCAGCTCTTGTCAAAAGCCACTGCTGTTCAAATGATACGAATGCAAGGACAAAGCAGCAGCCATATCAATATAATATGCCCTTTTAAATCTGTACCTTCTCTCCAACAGTAGCCAGCAGCAGATGCACAAGAGAACACAGCAAGCATAAGGTAACTATCTCCTCTTCTAGCAGTCTACATAATAAGGATTTGTGAGCCAAGGAGCATATGCCTCTCAGCTCCAGTGAAGTATTCTCCCATGAAAGACAAGTACTCTTTTGAACTCAGTTCAAAACATTCCCGATATCAACTGTTCTCATTTAAAATAATGACACAAGTATTCTAAAGGCAAAAATGCAACTTTAAATGTTTTCAGGTATTTCTAACAAAACCTCAGGAATTCAAACAAGAAGCTCAAATATTTATGGCAATTTGCAGCTCATACTGCTTATGGTAACTTTGGGAAAGTGCCCCTCTCTCTATGGGAAGCAAAAAATAAGAATAAGCATTTGCTTTCAGCTACCTTTTTTTTTTTCATCAGCTAACGCATTGTACTAATATACCAACTTGTAAAATGCAGTCAAAAAATGTAAAACTAATTAGATAAAAGTTATCTCTGCAGCTGCTTTTCCTGACAGGTAGCTGTGGTACATGAACTAATCATAGTACCAACAATTCCATTTTGGAAAGAAAAAAAGTATATCTTCCAGACCAGAAAAATGCATGGATAATTGCTTATTTCATGTAATGGGTTTTAAAGTCATTACATGCCACATGTTTTTTTTGTTGTTGTTGTTTTGTTTTTGTTTTTGGGGTTTTTTTTTAATTTAAATCTTGACAATTACGCATAAAACACAATTTTTTTTTTTTCCTTATCTGGCAAAAGAACTTCAGCAGTACCTCCTGGAATCAATTTTCATTGATTTTGACTACATGGAAATGCTGGGACATGATCCCACAAAACAGTTCCCTCCATGTTAAAATTCAGAGGATCTTAAGATGTTTTTCAATTCCTAGAAGTTGTTTTTATACAATAGGTGGAGAGCATCCAGGCACAGCTCTTTAAATAGAGAAGATGGTGATACACTTTCTCCAACTGAATATTGCTCTTTCTTTCAAATAATTTTTATAATGAGAATATAACTTTGTCTATAGACCTACTTCATCAGTTGAAAGGTAAGTTACAAAGAAATGATCGCCAATTACTTTGTTGCAAGTGTAAGGTTGAAAAAGATGAAAAACAGAAAAAAGGATACCTATGCATACTATTCAATAATACAGATTGTATCCATCATTTCCCTTCACATTTGGATCTTAGCAAATAAGAATCACCTTATTTTTATTTAGATCCTCTCTCTGAAGTTGTTAAAACATGATACTCACTTTCTAGCAAGTCTATATTGAAGGGTAAGAAGCTGAGCAAAAATCTAGATGCAGTTTGTTTGTCTGAAGAATGTTTTGAGACTCAGCAGTCTGTGTACCCAGACTTACGTTATTAACTGATCTATTGTTCTGTCTTCAAATCTTAGTTGTCACTGTGTACAAAAATTGTGAATTTATTATGGCCACTACTACTCTGAAACTGCAGTAGAGATTATTATCGATGTTAAAACAAGTAAGGACAGACTGTACTAGTCTCCTCAATACTGATCCTGCTAAAGCTCGGCTTTAGCAATTATTTTAATTATACATTTATTCAGTTTTATAAATTAAGAAGGATATTTTGAAGTGTTTTCGAAAGTACTTAAAGAATTTCTTAAATAAGTTCAACAGTACAATTTACTACACACTTGAGAAACAATACACAGTAGCTAAGGAAAGTGATTGTCAATAAAGCAAGCTGAAAAAATCAAATGCTGTCCCGTATCTTACATCTTAGTGAAATGATCAGTCCAAAGCAGCACAGGTTTTACAGCTAAAATCTTTAAATATGCATTATAATAACTAGCAGCTGTAGGGAATGCTAGAAAATGCAGTAATACAAGTTGTTTTCTGTATGGTCAAGTCTTGCTCCTTACCTCTGCCTCTTCAGCTGCTACCCCACTCCCCCTTTCTCCTCCTCCCACACAGTGTCTGTCGTCTTTTTCATCTGGTATCAAACTAGATCCACTAGCTCTTCCTCCTGAGGTTTTTCTCTCTCTCTAAAAAGTTCTTACCCTCATCAGTCAAGGAGCATGCTCCAATTTACACACTAGATGAATAACTCGATCTCAACTTTTCTCAGGGCTGGAGTCAGTCTCAGGGCCAGTCATCTTCTCTGGGCCTGTGTCACTTTCGTAATTTCTACTATATCATGCATTTATCAAGGAAGGGGTAAGGAAAGAAGACTTAACTTAATTTTTGAAACTTGAGGTTGCCAATATGGCTAATACAATAAGATTATATACAGACTTTTTAAAAAATATACATATCAACACACTTACACACGGACTTATACAAGTCTATATATTTAATAACATACAGACATGGTGCCATACTTAAGTACAGAACTTCACCACAGTTATAGATCCTCTAGTGTTTGTACAAGGAAATGCTGGCACAGATAAAACTGTGACCAGCTGAAACTCTTAAAATTAAATCATGTAATCCCATGAAGCACAACTCTGTATAATCTAACTGTAAGAATACAGGTTACCCTGATGGACTTCGCTACACAGCACTTTTACAGAGGATACTTTTACTGGCAGAAGAAAAATACATGTACCATGAAAATGGACACAACAAGGTTTATTCTGATTTTCTTTCTTCTGAGGAAACCTTGCTTCAATATTCATGTAAATCCTTTGCAATTAATGTCACCACTACAATTGCCAAGTAACTAAGTACAGTGATTTACTAAACTGGAACACATTCCACTTCTTGTAAAGACCGACTAAAACCCAAATAAAAAAAGCTTTCACATAAAAGTTGTAGCAGAAACTACAGCAAACTTTCTGATTTAAGCTAACAGCTGTTCTTTAATCAGCTTGTCATTATAAGAACTGCATAATGTCAGCCAGATAGTCACATGCCAAATTCCATTCTCACTGCACCTGGAATTTCAGGATTTCCTCAACATGTCAGAAACCCCAAATCATTTGTTAAAATGAACTGTCAAATTATAAATACAACAGAATCTGTAAGTCAGTCCATTCCCTATCAACTACTGACACAAGTCATACTTGAATTTTTTTTTTTTTGCAATCTTCATCTTCTTCAATGACAAACTCTGAGAATACTGCAATGTCTTTAAATCAATGATAACTCTAATTAGAGTCCAATCTTAATTTTCCAGAATAAATTCAGCTTGATAAACTTTAATAATAAGCTTTGTGTTGGGGACAATTTTTTTCTGATACCATTATTGTGTAACTGAATTGTCAAAGAATTGTTAAGAGTCAAAGAAATATATTCATAAGGACTCAATGTAGTAAATGCACTGTTTCAAAAACAGAAAGTTTGCAGTTTTATCTTTTTTGAAGAGTAATATAAGGAGACACTTCTATTTCCTCTTGGTTATATATTTTTATTCAACTTTTCCCTTTAATTAAAATTTGCGATCTTCTATCATCTAGCCACAATTTGTTTAAAAGTAAAGATACAAAAGAAGCACTAATTAAATTGTTAGATAACCATTATAATGAATTCTCATTGTGGAAATGTATCGTCATTTCTGAGCAATGGTAACATGATAACATCTCACAGGACTCCAGCTGATGCCAAGCCTGTTCTCATTCTCCCAGTCTCACTTACATAAATTAGCTACAGGCCCTACTGACAGTCAGAGAATCTCAAGTTTTTTATATTTGGAAATACTCCACTTTTGTCAGATCTTTACCACTGAGGTCATAGTAAATGAATGGATGCCAAATTGCCACGGATCTCCAGAGCGTTTGTCACAAGTTATGGATTCTTGCTATCTAAATCACCCATCTGCTCAAAGGCAGTACCCTGAACCCTGACTCCGAAAGGTTTATCAGTTACAACTTTTGAGTGCTGAAACAAAATCCAAGACCAGTCACTTTAATTACAGCCTTCATATTAAGATAGAATGTGTGCCTGTGTTAGACACAGAGCCAACATGAATTTGGATTAGTTTGCCACTGTGGATTTTACTTTTTCAATTTAGATTCCTATTACAAACTCCAAGAAAAACTGAAACTAAGAAAACTCAGCCGTGCACACTGGCTAGCAATGCTTTATGCTGAGTGACCTATACTCAAGAAAGGGTACTCAACCCTAATGCTATTCTCTATCATTTCAGGAGTGAGAAGTTAGCAGAAGACATGAACATCAAGCTCACAAATGTTTTAAATATATATTACATAAGTCATTCTGAAAGGATAATAAAATTATCCATTCTCTACAGCACAGAAAGAAAATGCCTATTGAAGAAAATGGTTGTGAAGTACCATGCACACTGACTTGAAGCAAGTCTTGAAACATGATAGAATACACTTCAATGAGTTGCACTTTGGTCAGATGCCAGCACATAATAATTTCGTATCAGAGCTAGCTCTACAATAAGATTAAATGCTACTCAGTACAAAAGGCATTAACTTTTAGTTCTCACAGCAGCATAAAGACCCTTTTTATGGGGATTGCTATAAACAAGATATTTTCTTTCATTCCTCAAAGCTTCTTGCATTTTCCAAATGATCATCAAAAACATTTATTGAATCAATACATAGTCAAAAAGTTGTTTACAAACCGTAATACAACATAAGTATGCTATTCATTATTATGTGCCTACAAATGTCATTCATGGTTGTTTAACATAAACAGCACGCTTGCTGCTATCACGCAAGAAGGAAAACACGTTTTTAACTACAGAAGTGTAAAATAAAAGGAATGTTTGTCAGATTTCTCTTTCCCCCTCCCCCAAGTATATGGTAAATACTCCCTGAAGATAAACAACAGAAAAGCAGAAGGTAGCTTTAGCAACCACCTGGAATTACTTGGCTCCATATTTGGAGTCCCCTTCATCTCCCATCAAGATTTCTTAATTGAAAATGTTTTACTGTGTTCTGACATTACATACCATCGACTCCTGTGGAATTTAAAATGCAGTTTTAAAATTGAGGAAATATTATACAAGGCAGCCGCTGCAAACATGCAAAGATATTCCAATGCAAAACTATATACAACAGCCTATGCATAAAATGTTTTCCATCCTTTCCTTATTTTTCACTTTACTGTGTGTTCTCTAAATCCAGCTCATAAGTGACCCCTAGCGGTAAAACACCCTCCCTCACCAAAGGAGCTGTATAAAAAGCCACAACTGCATCCAGTTTTGAGAGCAATAGAGGATCTTGGTGGTTTTAATATAATGCCAACACTAATATAGCTCAGCTGAGCAGGTACTCAATACTGGAGTCTCAGTTTTGGTGAATGCACTGAAAACACCTGCAGCACAACAGCTTTTCTTCAACAAACAGCTCCAGTGAGAAGTCTGAAGAAACTTTCATGAGTGAACAAATTAAGAGGTAATTTAGCCTCCTGATACTTACAGGAGCCAGCATGAACAAAGCTCAACTGTCAGTCAGATCCTGAGCCCAGACTACTGCGCTAGCACCCAGGAAAAACAATCTCTATGGAACACTTCAATTTTGTCTCAAAAGTTAATAAAAAAACATTTATAGTTTCATAGTCATTTTGCACTATAACATTGGCTTAAAAAACCAAACAAACAAACAAAAACAAAAACACAAAAAAATCAAAAACAGTCTCTGACCCAGAAAACCTAGTTTCCTGTAACTGTGTCTCATAGTTTAACTGCGATAGCCCTCATCGTCTTTTTCTCCAGGCCTTCTACATATAGTCACTATTACTATTTCCAGTATCTCCCACAACACCTCTTCTCTCTCTCCTTTCTCAACAGGGCCAGCTAAATGCGTCTCAGCAGCACAGGCAAAAGGTTTTTTTAAGAACAAAACAATTTTTCAAGGCAAGATATCAATTTAATGACCCTCACTGATCCAAGCAAGCTCTTTGTACCTGAAGACAGCCAAGAAAAGACACTCTTTTCAGGCTCTGGAGAGGGAGGACCGCTCCTGTTTCCAGGCAGTGAGACCAGCAAGGCTCCAGTCAACAGCAGACCTGAAAATTCAGAAAGCATTGCCCTTCCCTGCCCCCCTCCCTTATCTGGGGGTGGGGAGGTGTTATGAGAAGAAGGAGACAGTTCAATATCACACTGATGTTCTCTCTGTGAGAGCAGTGTGCTGCTTCCCTTCCTCTTATCACCTCTTTCAGCTATGGGCAAGAACACAGGTGTCAGGCAGTACACCTACAGTTACCTGTTACTGTTCGTATCATTGTTGCTCCCCATAAAAACGACCTATTGCAGCTATACATAGAACTGGTTTCACTCCACCACATCTACTCCGTATCTCCAAGCTCCTTTGTGTCACCTCCCTGTGACACCACTTTCCTCCCTTCACAGCAACATGTTCAGTCCCTCACAAGTTCCTGACTCTTCATTACTGCTTGCCCTGCCAGCTGGGAGGGGAGCAGAAGAGGGTGGGTGTTTCTGTCAAGAGCAGTGTTTAGGCAGACTGGCAGTCCCACCAGCATCTCTTTATTGCCAGGTGTCGCGGGATGGAAGTATCAGACACAGTTATGATTTAACAGCAATTTGGTTTATTTGTGATTTGAGGCAGATCAAGAGATTGAGTTCTAGCAGCACTTAATCATTAACTGAGTTAAAGGTTTGAAAAGTGATTTAACTAAATAAACCAACAAATCAACAGCGACTTAATTACAGATTCGAAGATGGCAAGATTCACACTAACTTACTATAAGGTATCCCAAACCAATATATATATATATGAGAGCAAAACACAGATTTCAGATTAATATATATACATATAAACAAGGAATGTGAGCACGCACACACACACGCTTACACAAACACGCATACACCGCAGTTTAATAACCACTGAGATCGAAGATCTCTTAGAATCGCATGACTTACTGAGTCGGCGGGTATTCCATTAACTCCTACACGTGCACGGAAAATGGAAGATCATCCACATCCATAAAGCTAAAGCATACAAACATATACAAGGAGAGGTGGATGAAAAGAGAGACTAGTCTATAGTTAAAATTCCCCTTTTGAGTTACAGTAAATACTCACAATATACCAGCATTCCTCAACGGGCGATTGTTGAGGCTCGAGAGAATGTCTCGCCCTGGTCTTGTTGTCCTCGTGAAGTTTTACCTGACAGGGGAGATACTGGCCACAGCCCGCTGCGATCCAGAAGAGCTCAAAGGGTCTTCATTAGAATCGCTACTTAAAGGATCCGAGATAACTGACTTTTGTCAGGTACTTTTCCACTCCAGCCCAGCGTGGACAATGGAATAGTCCAGTACTTTCCGCTGGTTGCACAAGCCCAGAACTCGTTAGGACTTGTGGTCCTGGTAACCCCCCTCACTGTGGCCACGATCCATATGTTGTCAGGAATGATCTATTAAAGTTATTGTGCTCAAACGATAGGAGCCATGGGAACCAGATACACCAAGGGGTTGCCTTAGTGTTCTAGTTCGTTGCTCTCCGCCATTTTCCCTTTAATGTTAGACCATTCTGTATTGTTCTGGTCATGGTGTTATTATGTGGCCCAGGTGGAGAGGGAATCACACCAAGTATCGAGAGGCCTGAGAGCGGCAAGGGGGATTGCACCACCACACCAGGAAAGACTGGCAGGCTGCCTTAGCATATAACTAGCTCTGAAAAGCATTCTGCCCTGGACTGTATGTTATAAAGTTTGCTACAGAAAATTTTTTTTAAGCTTTTACCTCTACCAAATAGTTGGAACCCAAAAGTTTGAAAATTTTACTGAAGAACTGGCAGATCTAGTAGGCAAATACACTAATAAAGAATAATAGAAGATAGAGGAGAAAGAAGAAAGACGCACTAAAATATACAGTACTTACTCCACTGTATGACAATTTTTACAGAACTGAGGTACAAGAGGAAATACCACTGAGAAACAAGAACCAGTATCTTGGTTCCCATCTGCAGATTTCCTTCTCTTCCCCTTTCTACCCATCCTGACTCATGCTGCACCTACCTTCAAGTCCCTTAGTTCATCCTCCCTCTCTATGCTAGAAAGCATAAAGACAGAAAAGAGAAGAGCATCCCTCCTCTCAAATACTCTATTAATTTACCACAGATTAAGAAATTACCCTGTGGCGTGAAGTAAAAACACAACAGCTTAAATCTCTACAACTGATTCTGCCACGCCATTGAGTTCTCTCTTCTTATGCCCCAGTGCTATCATAGAGCTGGTGCCCAAAAAGCCCTATGCAGCCTAAGCACTGGCCTTTTTCCATGCTGAACCCGCAGAGGATTTAGCTGGCAAACTTCTTGCCTCTGAAAGTAGGCACAGACAAGGAATCTGCAGGGGCTCAGACCTCAGTCATAGTGGCATTAGCTCTCAGAAGAATGGCTTTCTGCTTTCCTCTGATCAAGAGAGCTCTGAAGTGTCAAAGCAGGAGACAGTCCCTATGTACCTTCATGATCTTGAGTGCTGATGGAGGGAAAAAACAAAACAACACAACAACAATAAAAAAAAGACAACCTACTGACTGTCAAATAACCATCCCCTTTTAGAGGGCTATTCCTTTCAGAACCACATGCTTAAACACCAGCAAACAGTAGGGACTATTATTAGAATCCAGACATTAATACAAAGAGCTTTTCAATGAATGACAACAACACTGAAATAGTTTTGGTTTACAATCAGTGTGATGCCTCTGGCTTTGCAAGTTTTGTTTTAAAGAAACAAAAGTTAATTTGAGGAGGGGGAAGAATACAAATCAAACAAAAGCAAACACACACACACACACCCCTCCTGCCCCCGGACGCACATGTAACTCAAAGCCTTGCAAGCCAACAAATAACTTTGAATTTATTATGGAAAAAACCCCAAACACATGGAGTTAAATTACAAATACTTTTTAATTTATCAGTCCCTGGGTTGTTTTACAGATAAATTCTTCAGAAAGCCACTTAAGAGAAAAAGCATACTACCTGTCATAATGCAAATGGTTTGCCAAACGCACTGCACTGCCTAACCAACTTAGTAGAAACACAGCTTTTAACAGCAAGAGTTCCACACATGGCATACGTTAAATCCATTTCCCAAAAATAAGAAGCTGTTCCAGCAAATACACATTTTCACTGGTACAGATGCATTTACATTGCTGTATCTACTTTTTTTTTTTCTTGAAGCAACTTTGCCATAAAAGACATTTTCATTCCTAGCCAAGAGACAAACTGGAAAAAGCTTTCAAGTACCAAGATTTCTGGCAACAATGCACTGTCCTTTTGAAATAATACATAAAATACATTAACAAAAGGAAAAAATGTTAGACACAAACTATTAATCAGTGATCAACAGAATCCTTTCAGATCACTCACAGGGTGTGCTTTTCATTCAACATTTTTCTCAGCTCTCAGGTTACTTCTGAGCTACAGAAAAAGCAAATTTCCTTTGTGAAATAAATACTTTTCAAAGGCCTCTTGCTTTTTGTCCTACTGGCTAAAAAAGCAGGGATGATGCTTATGCTTTGTGGGTGGTAGGAGAAAATAAGCAAGTCTCCTATTTTGTACATTATACATTTTTGGTTCACTTTTAAGCACGAAAACTTGGATAGCAACAAAAATAAAGCTTTGGAGTTTCAGTATAACTATCCCCGATTTTTGCACTAGGAATTTTTAAAAAGACTCTGAAGTTTCACAGTTGAATCTCAAGTTCTACAATACACATTAAAATGCATGGAAATATTTCAGAAACAATTGTCTCAAAATGTACCCTGAAATCTTGGTTCTGTATAGCGTTAGCTGAGAGTTCAGATTTCCCATCCTCAAAGAAAGATTTATTCAGCATAAAGTAACTTCATACTCTCTTTGCTGACATAATGGACTTGGAATTTAAAAACAGCTGATGCCATCACAGAATCAAAACTGCAGCTCAAGACATGTAAATTTGGTCCAACTGAATTCTGATTGTGCTGTATTGTACTCAATTATTCAAATACACAAAATTGCCTTTGCACTGCATTACCCTTGTGAGCACGCTATTTTGTATCTCTAAGTGTTCTTTAAAGGAAAGTTTGAAATTCAAGAGATACATTCAATTGTACTTTTTAATTATTCTTTCTGCCTCCAAAAAATAAGAGTTAAACCCCCCAACTTCAAGCTTCAGCCAATATGTTTGTATTGACTGTTTATTATTCTAGAACACACTGCTTGAAAGATGGTTACTAGCTGAGCTGAAGGAACGAAGACTGATTACATTTCATCATTTGGCTGCCATCCATTTGGAAGATACTGAAAAAAGTGACTCAGCCTAACACATCCTGAGGAGTTAGTAGTGAAGTTTAAGAGGCTTCAGATCAGCAAATGTATAGGTGTAATGTGCTTCCTAATGGAAATAATCACTGTTCTGACAAATCTCTCTCATTCTTCAAGGAGTGAATTCTTGGTTTGAAATCTAGAAGATGTTATGCTGAAACTTACGGCAATAAAGTAAAATCCTAGCCTTTATGTCTGAAAAATTATCCTTTAAGATGGCAATGCAAAAGAGTAAATATTTGAGCATTTAAAGGCAAAGCTGCAGAAAAAATCAGATCTCTATGCTTGAAGCGGCCACTGAACATATGGGTGCCAGACAACAGGTTTACAGTGATGACCATTTGTTTCAACACTTTGACTTCACCCTGCACCGTAGTGACACAGAATTTTCTTTTTACAGCAATGCACAAGTCTACAATTTGCTTAGCTGCTTTACACCAGATCAAGGAAAGAGGAAAACAAAAAGGTACTGCCTTTCAGTATCAATATTTGTCCCTTAAAATTACATTTAACACCAAGAAGCTGTGCAGATTTAACCAAACTTTTAACCAGCAAGTAACCTGCCTTTCATACTATATTGCTCTTGGTTCAAACACTGCCTTCATTGTTGTTGTAGCACTGTATCAATATAATACGGATTTTTCCCAGTTAATCGAATTTAAAAATGTCCCTATGTGTTATCTGAAGCAAACCATACTTGCAAGCGTTACTGTAAAAAGTCTTGTGATGAAAAAGAGTTGCCTCAAGCGCTGTTACTTTCCAGGCCCCCTACCTTACACTCTATTTACAAGAAAGGAGATCAGGAATGAAAAGTGCACACTGTCATAGCAATCATTCAACACCAACAGCAGCAAGCACTAGCTGAGGATTGACTAGCATAATTCTACATGGTAAGATCTGGATCTCTTAACAGATGGACATTATCATCCATTATACAGATATTAGAGCTTTTATTTGAATTTGAAGCCATAATATTACCAGAATTTCAATTTCAGACTGGTACAGCCTGTGGACATTTTAAGAAAAAGCCAGGTGAACAAAAGAAACACAGGAGAAGAAAAAAAAAAAAAAAAAAAAAAAAAAAAAAAAAAAGAAGGAAATTAGTGAGTACGAAAGTTTGCAAGACAGTTTTCTTCCATCTCCATTTCCAGTAGTATTGACTCACTCTGACCTTAAACAAGTTTAAGTATTTCCTCAAATTATTCACCTCTCAGACACATTTCTGGTATCTACTTGCTCTCTAAGAATGCAAAAAGACCTATGTAGAACATGATGTATGAAAAAAAATAAATAACGTGTTAGAAAGCTCATCTATTACATATTCCTTATTTATTTAATATGCTATCTCTTCATTATTGACTGTAGTTTTTACAAACAAGTTGCAACTTCCTTTTACAGAATGTTCTGGAACCATGTCATAACTAAAGCGAAAGACATTGAAGCAATGACTACACATATAAGCACAGAAAAACTATAATTTAAAAAAAAACAACAAACAAACCTGTGCAAAACGAACATTTAAAAACTAATTTTGGTATAAACTTTAAGTATACAGTATATATTGCAAAAATATCTTTAATAAATGGCCTGCAACCTGTAATATGCCACTAGATGGCAAGTTTGGACAGAAATTAGCTAGCTTTTTTTATTCATGGTATGTTTGAAAACTGCAAGTGCATAGGAAAGAAACAATCATCAAAAACAGTGAAGGAAGAGTTCAATAAGCTCCTTATCTTCTGTACAGAGCATATTTAGTATTAGTCAAAAAGGCTGAATGGGTTTTAGTTTTGTTTCCACATCTGTCACACAAATAGATAATCAATTCTTATCTATTTACTGCTCACAGACAGGGAAGAACTTGGTTCAGATTTGGTCAGACAGCAGCATTGGCTGCAGCAACCACGAGAATCCAAGACCCGCAGGAAGGCTGAGAAGGGAAGCAGCAGAGCTGGTCTTGGGAAAGCAGACTTCAGCTTATGCAAGGAATGACTAGTTAGGCTTCCATGGGAAACAACCACAAAGGGGTTAGGTGTACACAACATATCTATAGGAAGAGGATGAGGAAGCTGGGTTCATTCAGTTTGGCCAGTTTGGCAAAGAAGAGGCTAAGGAGTGATTTAATAACAACCTGTAACTACTTAAGAGAGTTAAAAGAATGACAGAGCCAAGTGCTTCTCAGTAATGTCAAATAATATCATAAACCATGAACAGTCATGAACTGCAGCTTGAGGGGTTCATGCTGGACATCAGGAAAAAAAATTCACTAGAGCGGTACAACAGCACCGGAACGGGCTGCACAGACAGTTTGTAGCATGCACCCTTGGAGGTTTTCAAGATTCAACCAGATAAAGGGCATGGCTGACCTGATCTAGCATTGGTAACAGCCCTGCTTCAAGCAGATGGCTGGATAGGAGGACTTCCAATAGTCTTTTCACCACTGTAAAGTGGAGATCGATCTGGCAGGGTTTGGCACACAGGAAAGGGCAATCAGTCTGGGGGAATAAAAAAATAGTTCCTCTGCCTTTTGCCCAATTTTGATCAGTTGTTACATCTAATTCGAGTTGCTATATGAGGGCATTACTTAATGCACCAGTAGAAAGTTTTGGCAGTATCTTCAGAGATGTAGAAAACAAATGCAGATTTGAATTCACAGATACACCTACTAATAGTATTTTAGTCAGTTTGTCTGGCTCTGCTGCCGACCTGCCTGCCATACAATGAAGTCATGTATCACATATTCCCAGTCTATAAGGTGTGCAATGCTTACCACACCCACCTTCCAGATAAATGAACAGTGCTTTGAAAAGTACAATCTAAATCTAAAATATCATCCAATTTGTTTAAAAACATTCAGCTGTAATACGTCACTTTGTTTATTGATTAACCTTGTAGCCAAAAAAGAATGATACTGCTGGAAACAGGCATCCAAGGACAAGCTTCTATAGTTGAGTTCCCCTAAAGACAGAGACCACATTTCTGTGCTGCTATAGGGGTGGTAGAGAAAAGGAGCAGGAATCAGACAAGCGTGCTAAGAGCAAGTAGTGACAGTGCTATATGGGTTGGAAACAACAACCTCAAAGAGCTCGAGTAGCCTGTATTGCTTTTTAATCACCTACTGCTTCACCTCTTCAGATCGATACAATACAGTTCTCATGTATTTGAAGTCATGTTTAAAAAAAAAGAGTTAAAATTACTGCTTTATGTATTCTTCACATTTCTTCATAGCAATGTCTCAAATTGAGAAGTCCAGAATAGTCAGCTGACCATTTGAATTACAAGAAGCTATTCTATTTCCAGGAAATATTACAGCATCCTCAGGAATAAAGCTCTTCATTGTGTAATCACACACTCTTCCCTACTCACTCATGTCTTTCAGTTTTGGTCTGCCACACCATTCTCCATAATTTGGGTTTGATCTTTTGTTGCCAGCCTATATAGAACTTTCTACCTCATTTTAAAATAGAAACAAATCCTGTCATTTAAATCAGTTCTTTCTGTAGCTTACCACAAGCCTTGTGTTTTGATATTGCAGAAGCACGCAAATAAGCATAAAAGTTCTTCACAGAAATATAGCAAATATACCTGAAAAGTTAACCCTGCACAATTTCGCCATGCTCTAATTCAAAACTACTATTAGCAGGTAACAAAATAGTGACAGAGCAGAAATGAAACTTTTTGGTTACCTATAATACATATGTAAGCCTCTCCAAACAAAAATACCACATAAGAAACGGGACCTATTTAATTAAACACTGAATTTGTCTTCTAAGGTAAATTTCAACCAACTGAAATGTAAGCAGAAGCCTTACCTCATCAGAAGAGAGAAGGTAAATAGGTGTTAACATAGGAATTTCACTTAATTCACAATTGAGGCCAAGTGATATCAGGATCTCCTTGAAAACTTCGTATCTCTTGGTATTGCTTATCTTAAGCAAATTAAAATCCTCTTCAGTTTGGACATCCACAGAATTGATATCCAATTCCAAATGTGCCTGGCAGGTATGTGCAAAAGGAATTAAAAAAAAAATTATTTTGTTGGTATTACACATTTTAGCATGGTAAAGAGAGATAAGCACACTTCCAAAAGTAACTTTGTCCTGACTGTAGTTGCTAAACTATCCAGTGTTACTAGTGCAACTTAAGAGTTTCTTACGTCTTCATCATATCTACAAGTAGGGCTTTATTATCCTAATAAACTAAGGAATACCTATATATTTATAGTTTCTGATTCAGGGATCACAGTTGCCAATGCACTACAATGTTCTCTGAAACCTACACAAAATACCCCTTCTTAATAAACTGTTCTTCTCCTGGAAGACTTGTTCAAACTTGTATTTACTAACTTAAACAACTACTTCTGCTTTTCAGGTCTGTTAGCAACCTAGAACCAACAGCAATATTGGTCATATTCTGGCTTATACAAGAGCAGAATTATGTTAACTCTGAAAGAGCTTTATCGGAGGTTGCACAAGGTATGTAGAACTCAGTCTGAGCAAGTCCCTACTGTGTCACATGAATTAAGTCGCAATCACTGCAGATAAAGAAATGCTTCTGTCTGAAAGAGAACTAAGAACGCTAGAACACCACTTTGCAGAGAATTACTTCTCAGGGCTGAGGCAGACGCTTAGAAGTAGAAATGAAATGCAGAAGAAAAAAATTCCCTTCTGGATCTCTTTATTGGTTTGAGTTTTTGTGAGGGTTTTTTTGTTTGGTGGTTTTTTGTGGCTTTTTGTTTGTTTTGTTTTTTAAATAAGTGTTCCAAGATATTTAGAAGCCTTTGTACCTTACTATATGCACATTCATTTAATGGAAATCACAACGTATTATCTTTGTTCCTTTCTCCAATTTTGCACATTTTAATGATGTTCTTCATCTTTCATATATGTTCTATTTTATTAAAATTCAGGGAAATACACTGATATGGGGAGGCGGAGAAACAGAAGAGTACAGAAAAAAGGGAAAAACAAGAAGTCTGTGACAGAATATTTAACGGCTGATGTCACTGTCAGTCCCCTGAAGAGAAAACAATAAGACTTTTCATATCCAGACTGGAAGTCACTTAAAATTATGAAATGACACACTAATCCTTTTAATCTGATTTTTGAAGCTATACTGTAATGCCTTTTTTCTGGGGAAAACCTCTGCAGTATTAAGTTTTACTACAGCAGAAGTGTCAATTTAAACGGTACAGCAAAGCAGGTTTTACTGTGGAACTTGCAGAAATGGATAGCAACAGTATCTAATCGATTTTCTAGTACAAGCACACAACACATGGGTGGCAAAGTTATAAACATGCTACTATGTAAAAAAGAGTTTCCAAAAGCCTAGCAGATTTAATCTGATAAACTAATAAGAGACAAACACTTTATGAAACCCGATGAATATTTCTGAATTATGTAATTGCTAGAAGAATACATGCTACCTGATACATGAGCAGTTAAATTTGAGTGCTCTGAGGTCCCAAGAAAGTTCTCCTATAACTAAAATATTGGTAAAAATAGTTCCTAGAATCTTTCATAAAGTTTGTTTAGCTATGTCTCCATTATATTCCTCATCTACTTAAACACTGGTAAAGAAATCTTACTCTGCTTTTTTCCATGTGCTGCTTGAAAGCAAAAGACAGAGTAAGGGAAGCAATATAAATGTGAATAGTCATGCTAAAAATAAAACATTTACCTCTGCTTCTACTGAGGTTAACTCAAAACGTGCAAGTTCCCTTCAGGCTCACTTTAAAAGTTTTACTAAGAAATGGCTGAAGTCTCTCTAGATTTAATAGTACAGGTTATACATCCAGATGCATGCATACTTCTGGGGCACAGATTTATTTTATAAACTTAATGGTACTTCTTATCAGCCTTCCCATCACTCAAAACTTTAGCCAGATACCTGTGAATATTTAAATAATCAGTGACCAACATTCACCTTTAACATAGCCATGGAAACTTCCTCACCCATTACCCAAGAAGATGGAGAGTAACAATAACAAAAAAGATTATGAACACTCAAACTTATCTGTTATTTAACTTTTTAAGGGGGTGTGAGTTTTGTTTCACTGTTGTTTTTTGGTTGGTTGGTTGGTTTTTTTTTAAACAGAGATCACAATAACTTAACAGTGGAGAGGTTCCTATTTGCTGGGCTATTATTATTCTTAAGTGGAATTAATAAGGTTTTGGCTTGTTCTGTACTCCCCTACTTCTTTTCCCCGGGTGCTCTGAGCTATTTGTTAGGTGCAGAATGTTAAACATTTAAAAGTTTAAAGTCTGAAGGAAGACTTGGGAAACAAAAAAGCAAGTTTCCACCAGACCAGATTCTCTCCCCCCCCCCCCCCCCCAAAAAAAAAAAAATCAGGAGAGTATATTACTGACTGAAAACACATCAACTTCTACAAAACAAAAAGCAAGTTTTAAAATTTTAATTTTGATTGTAAATAGAAAAAAATGCATTCCAGTTTAACAAAGGGTTTTAAATGATAGAACATCCTGAAATTAGCCTTAATCAAAACATCACTAATGAAACCATGAAATGGTTCACTTCATTCACAACATTAAGACACAAACAGAATATAACTGAAAAACAGTAGCAATACCAGCAAAAAAAGAACCAACAGACCTAAACCAACAATGGCATTTCAGTGCAGTCAGGGACTAACCTTTATCGTGTAGCTACTTCCTCAAGTAAGTTTTTCCTAGATGAGGTATGCAACAAGTAATAGAGGCTGGGACTCTGATTCACTAGTCAGATTTCCAAAAGTGCCAGCTACCTTAACCTTAAGGTTTAAGATACGTCTTTCAGGTTTCTTGCGAGGTTTATTTTACATCCTCTCCTGACTCTCTGTTTCACCGTAGTTCGTATTTTTGTAAGGATGTCCCTTTTTTTATCTTGTCGGTATAAGCTTTCACCTCAAGTCCACCAACAACTCTGGTCTTCCTGTTCCCACCTCCCAAAATATGCAAAATGCACAGCTGCATCACTGCAAAACTTCTAGCAGGCAGAAAAGAATAGCTCTGTTCTTGAAGATGCTTGCTTACTATGCAAATCTGCTCTCTACCACCCACTGTGACCTTGCACAATATACATGTGCATGGCTAGATGGTGAAAAGAATGGCAGTGAGAATTCTCTACCATTCTTTAAGCTTCCTGAGAATTGAGTGAAAACCATTCTGCATTTGGAGTCCTTGTACCAAGACATCCATCTATACCTCCCCTTGACAAGCATCCAGAAGAGCATGCAACGGGAACAAGTGAACTTTTTTAGCATACCACAACATCGTGTAGCAAAGAGCACATTAATGCTTCTGCAAACACAGTACCTGAGAAAGAACGGCTTCTCCTCCGCTGTCTCCGTAAGTCAGATGAACAATAACTATATCTTTATCAGCATTATTTAATCGACTCAATGTCTTCACTTTGATGGTATCTTCTTTCATCACTTCCTCAAAAATACAGCCACTGACCAAAAGATTTAACTTAATTTCAGTACTGTCCATTTTAGAGACCACTAATTCATGAACAGTCTTCTTCAGTTTGTTTTTTCTCTTTATTTGTATGCCATCAAATGTAAAAGATGAAGAAAACCCTAGAATCTTTCCACCTGTAGATAAAAACTTCATAAATTGTTTGTGGTTCTCCTCAGAAATAGGCTCCTCTGTGGCAATGATCAACAGCAGTGAATTATCAACCCATGGAGCTTTCAGAACTTGCTCCTCATGGAGCTGGTAGATGGTGTAGCTGTCTGCATCAATGCATTCCTGAAGGATTGATTTTACCTGCTCAAATTCCACTTTTGCAGTTTCAGAGCCAAGATAAACCAATATATTAGGGGGCTTTCCAGCAAGGTTTACTCTCTTTATTCCTCTTGCTAGACAGTCATCATTCTTCTCTTCCCGTTTGCTATTGCAATCATCAGAAAGTTCTGGAATGTTTTCTGCAGACGCAAATCTGACCGATTCAATAGTACTATTTTCAAGTTGCAGGCATTCATGACAACTGGAAAGATGCAAGTGATGATGTTCTCCAGAACCTGTCTCCTTGTCAGATAAACTGTTGGATTCATCTTCATGCTCACTTTCTTCCTCTAGCTTGGATTTCTCCTCTTCACCTTGTCTTGCAGACCCAGCTACTCCTAATCCTGATTTAACAGTAGTCCCAAAAGTAGCAGTAGGAGTTACTTCATCCATTTGCGTACTGCTTACACTTTGCTCTTTTACAGATGGTGCCACCTGTGCCAACTGCTTCAGAGCAGAGTCCTGCAAATGGACAGCTGGAAGAGTTAAAGAATAAGAAAAAGGGGTTATCAAAGTGATATTAGAAGAGTTATGATGAATATCACTACCATAGTGGGATTCAGATTTAATTTCAGTCCAAATCATCTATAATAGCAAGAATTTCACTTGTTAGACACATCAAATCCTAACCCCTCCAAGAACATAATAAATTTGCACTCATAACACAAGTAATTTAATGACTCTTTGTTTCAGGAAAGTCTGACTGAAAGCACAACACTCGATGTTTACGGGGCACATTTAAACAAACTAACATTTATTGTGAGTGCAAAAATATTTGGACAAAAGTAAAACATGACAGGTACTGTACATAACGCAGATGTGTTCTTAACAGAACAATAGTCTATGGGTGAGAAGGTGAGGAAGTTCTCATAAATGCATCACCTTCTCAGTTTGTTATTTTGCCTGTCCCTCTGTCCCCAGCGAAGGGCAAAATGAAGCAAGGGAAGTACCTTTGGAAAAATACTGGTCTCTTAATGAGGGCAGGGTGGAAAATTGCTTGCTGCTATTTTGCAACAAACTATTTTGAAATAAGCTAATAAAGTGATGATATTGGGTAAGATGGAGACATTGAACCATGTCTCTTGCATTGCTGAAGGCTGCAGATAAAATTTTGGCACAAGTAAAAGGGAGTAAAAAGAAATCTGAACTGCTTCCAGTCTGCAGAAAGGGAGATATACCCATCCATAGCAACACTTGGGAGCTAAGAATCCAAGGGAAAAATAGCAAATAGGAAGAATTGTTAAACCTTCCCACTTCTGCCTCCAAAAAGGATGGAAATGCAAAGATTAAAATCTGGCAAATACAAGTGAGAAAAGAAGGGCAAAGAGGATTATTCTCAGCACGAAACTTGCAGGGCAAACTAAATAAGAAAGAAGAGATTAAAAATACTCTTCGTAACAGTTTGGGGTTTGGTTTTTTTTTCAGCTGCTGAGCCATGAAAATATTTCAAATTAAAGTCTGCAAAATTTTACTGAATCCCTCTCTGCTCCCACAAGACCAAATAAACTTACTATGTTTTTGTTTCTGATTTCTCAGAAGAAATTCAGTAAGAAACTTGATTAACAAAATAGTGAACTGGCACACAATACACCAGTTCAATGACTTTCTTTGCTTAACAACACTTGCATTCCCTTGAAACTATATCCCCTTTGCCTAGACTGGAGCAGAAATTTCAAGCAAGATTTCTGCACTACCTAGGAGGATTTCACAGCTACCAATCTATATGCTATTCCACCAACAGCCTCCATCAGCCTGTTCTCCTGGAGCAGTTCTAGCATGCACACAGTACCTGAAGCAAAATGAGCCAGAAAACATTCTGAAAAGTAAATTACTCTTGGGGCACTCTCCCAGCTTGCATTCCCTTCTTGCGTGAATATTTTTGCAGAACACCACCAAGAGACAGAGTTTCACATCAGATACCTTTCTGAGCATATTCCTACCCTCTTGCACCCTAGCTAGCTGTTCTCAGTTTTGCCTTTCCCTGACTTCTGCCAATGCACTATGATCTACATAAAAAACCCAACCAAACAAAAAACCCCAAACACAGAAAACTCCAAAACAAACGAAAAAAACCCAACTCTCTTTTCAGGAAGGGACAGGGGAATTTTTTGTAGCCCAAATCATTATTTTATTATTCTAGGTGACCCACAGTTACACCAACACAGCTGAGAAGATGCAACTAGGCAGGAAGAAATGAAACTGTTGCTGAACAAAAAAAAAAAAAGAAAAAAAAAGCGTGGCTCTATTTCCCAAGAGCCCACTACTCTACAATACACTACAGACTGCATATTATGGAAAACAGAAGTTCAAATCTCATGCAGCAAAGGGAGGCGAAGCTTGGAATTCCCACAGCCCAGACAGCAATTCTGTTTAAGAATGGTGTTACAAGTGCAATTCTGACTACCTCTTCTCCTCGCTGTGGGATTAGTTATGGATTCCCTCCCTGCCTTAGCTGAAACTATTAAACTAATGAGGACACAATGGCTCATAGTTTTGATATCATTAAAATTACCCCTAAAGAAATAAACCATCCACCAAAAATTCAAAATTCAATACGCAATGACACCACCCTCCTTCCCCTGGTTATCTCTCTCCCTGTTTAGAACGCATCTGTGAGCTCTTCTCTCAGTCAGGATTAAGATGCTCAAGTTACAGCAATTGTTCTCAACCTATGCTTAGCGTTGAATACACTTGTATTTAAAATCTGAACGAAGAGACCATTCCCCCAAAACCTTCTGTATTTTTTTTCAAATAGATTAGTTAATCTAACAGACAAGACTTATACAAATGCCTTTGTGACATTTATACATTCAGGCATCTTGGATACTCGGAGATCTCATCATACTAAGGTTAATTATTGGCAGTAGCTTACAAGGCATTAAAGAAAAAGAGGGAGGTTTATTCCAAATATCTTGTGAACCATTTTTGTGTTATTTCTGTTGTTGCATTTGGAAGATGTTCTGTAAAGAGAGAAACTCAGAAAAAGTCGTCCAACTTTTCAAGGACCTCTATATTTGACAGTATTCAGTATAAAATACGGTAGTGCTACAGTGATGAACTGCCTAGAATGACAACAGGAAGAAACCATCGTGCCAAAATAAGGGCATTCTTTTTATGTAGTTATAAAGACTATATGCACAGTCCTAAAACAACCATAAAACAAACATGTTCTACCCTTAAAAACAATTCGTGAAGATACTTACAAACAATCTTGTGTGGCACCATTCCATTATCCATTTGAAGCCTGTCTTCCATGAATGCTATTCCAAGGTTACTGAAATTATCTACACTTGCTTCAGCAATTAACTTATAAGGCTCACCAGATTTATACGCCAATGGTGAACAATAGTCTGACCACTTCACAATCTAGAAAAAAGCATATGCATGTTTTTCAGTTTGAAAAGGTTACAGAAAAATATCAAAATACCAACAGAATTATGAGTCTGCAAGATGAACTGCAAATAAAAACTGCTCTTCCTTCCTGAAGGATTCTGCTATTAAAAAGCAGCACAAGAGTAGGAAGAACCAACATTACCAAACCAAAACAGCACAACTGGCAAAACCAAGGACTGGACATAATGTTAAAGAAAGTACTTTAAAAAAAAAAAAAAAAGTGTAGATACTAGGATTATAGAATACTAAATTGGCAGAATCACTTTTAAGTTGTTTCTGTGATGCCTGATGTATTTAAAACAACTACTACATTTAACAATACCATGGAACAACACAACTCAACTAGATAAGGCTTTCAGCTGATAGTTCGTTTCACACAAAAGCGCACCCTTTATGACTACAAAGGTCAATGTATGAGACTGAATACAACAAAAAGAACTTACTGAGGAAGGGTCATGTAGCAAGCAATGCCTGCAACAAATTCAGTCCTGAGAGGACTAAACAAAACAACAACCACACTGAGCGTTGAAAGCAAACTGGGAGTACAAATACATCTTTCCCAAACACCAAGGCTATATAAGCTTCAAGTAACACACAAAATGACAGGAGAGCATTATCACATTCTATAAGTAAAATTCTATTTTTCTTTATTTCCAAGACATGGCTTTCAGTACAAATTCTAAAATGAATGCTCATAAAAAGAGCAGAAGTAAACTACTAGGGTTTAATAAAAGTACACACTGACTATCAGAAGCATTAACTAAACACGGAAGATTCAAGCTGCTTATCTACATCAAAAATTCCATTCTCCAGAAAAGAAACATTATGAAGGTGACACATTTCACAGAATCAGAGGCGTTGGAAAGGACCTCTGGAGATCATCTAGTCCAACCCCCCTGCCAGAGCAGGGTCACCTAGAGCAGGTTGCACAGGATGGCGTCCAGGCGGGTTTGGAATGTCTCCAGAGTCGGAGACTCCACTACCTCTTCTGGGCAGCCTGTTCCAGTGCTCTGCCACCCTCAAAGGAAAGAAGTTCCTCCTCATGTTTAGATGGCGCTTCCTATGTTCAAGTTTATGCCCATTACCTCTTGCCCTATCACCAGGCATCACTGCAAAAAGTCTGGTCCCATCATCTCGACAACCTCCCTTTAAGTATTTATAAGCATTGATGAGATCCCCTCTCAGTCTTCTCTTCTCCAGACTAAAAAGACCCAAGCTCCTCAGCCTTTACTCACAAGAAAGATGTTCCCGCCCCCTAATCATCTTTGTAGCCCTCTGCTGTACCCTCTCCAGCAGTTCCCTGTCCTTCTTGAACTTGGGAGCCCAGAATCGGACACAGTACTCCAGGTGCAGCCTCACCAGGGCAGAGTAGAGGGGGAGGATAACCTCCTTCGACCTGCTTGCCACACACCTCTTGATGCACCCCAGGATGCCATTGGCCTTCTTGCTGGCTCGTGGTCATCCTGTTGTCCATCAGGACTCCCAGGTCCCCTTCCACAGAGCTACTTTCCAGCAGGTCAACCCCTAAACCTGTACTGGTGCATGGGGTTATTCCTCCCCAGGTGCAGGACCCTACACTTGCTCTTGTTGAACTTAATGAGGTTTCTCTCTGCCCAACTCTCCAGTCTGTCCGGGTCATGCTGAATGACAGCACAGCCTTCTGGTGTGTCAGCCACCCCTCCCAGTTTTGTGTCATCAGCAAACTTGCTGAGGGTACACTCCATCCCTTCGTCCAGGTCATTGATGAATATGTTGAACAGGATTTGGGTTTGTTTTCTTCAAGAAGGTTTGTTAAACCCAAACGACACAGCTGTATTGTCCCAGAGAACAAGTTTCAAGTTTAACTATAAAAGCTGCAAGTGGAGAAAAAGTGAAAAGAGTTTTGGTTTCCTTCTGTAAGGCAGGCATGTTAATAAAGACTACAAATCTGTATACTGACTCATAACTGAAAAGGAACACTTTTAAACCTTATGTTTATAAAACAGTACCTAACAAAACAATATTCAGACAATTGACACAGAGATTTAAGAGTTAATTCTGAAAGCAAAAACCAAATAAGGCACTCAATTTCAGTAAAAATTGTGTGAATGATACCACAGCCTTTATCGTTTATAAGATACACAAACCAATCGCTCTCCTGTGAGGGCATTTTTAGAGACAAGGAAGCACCATCTGTTTTCATGACCTAAAAAAAATTAGCCTTTGCCACGTAGCACGTTCCAAATACTGGGAGACAAAGCGTAATTCCCACATAGCAACTCCTGCACTTTGATGCTGTCATCACCAAACCACTTTCATGAAGTTCACCCTTTTATCACAACACACAAGATGTAACACACTGATTAAACACAATAAGAAAAAAACATTTCTTTCGAATGCACAAAATGAGGGTGAGCTCTTGGATATTTTACTTGTTCATAACTTTATTAGACTATCAGCTCAATTTACCTTTATTTACTGCAGTTAAGTTGTTTACATAATATCCAAGAAAAAAATCTAGTTACAACTTCTAACTTTATAGTATGTTCCAAGGGAACAACAAGAAAGAAACTCAGATTTCATAAAACCTTAATGGTCGCATCTCCTTTCTAAGACATTCTTAAAGAAAGTCTCATTAGCGCAACCCAAATGAGACCTTCTAGTCCATATTCACATTGGTGGCCTTTGGATACCTAAACAAGAAAACTAGCTGGGTATCTTCTGATACATCACTTATACCAACCCTTAGTGAACAAACTCAGTTTCAAAAAGAGAAAAAGATAGTAGTGCATGGACAGTGTGTTGTTTACCACAAGATCAGCTGCATGCTTTAACTTATGGGTTAAACTCCAACTCTGTAACACAGAAGTAAGTAATAGCTTCAAACCAGTCACACCAGAACACACAGCTGGTGACAGCCAGCCCTCAAATTCATGACAGTTGTATCACTCAGGTCCTGGACTCCTGGACATAACAACCACTCACTTGGTAAAAGCAATAACAGCAAGTTTCTACCTACAGGACCTGAAAGGTCATCTCCATGACTCTGTATCACAAAGAAATACCAGCTCCAAAGTTACAGGATATATTTCTGAGTACACTGGTGCTGACCAGTTCTGAAGCAGAACAAAATCCCCGTCTGGAAGATAATTGTATCAGACCCTGATAGATTTGAATCACCGTAGTTGGAGAATCAGTCAGACTTCACCCCACTGTCACTGGGGAAATTTGTGACCAATTCAGTCAGAATTGCCCCAGCCAACTACTTCGAGCGATGCCCTGGACAACAGCGTCACTTTCCGGATGGAAGGTATTCCCAACTGTGTTTAGTCTATTGGTAACACATTGACAGCTGGAATGGAAGTCTCCAGTTGTAGTCATAAGGTATAAAACTCTACGGGCCTGCTGCTAACTGTTGGCAATTCACGATCACCTGTAACAAATATGGCAGATATATTTATGATATAGGATACCAGCTTCCTCCTCTATTTTCCTCAGCATATGACTTTGGGTTACTCTCTATGGTGGAGGGTAAGAGACCCACCCCATACTTAGACATCCTTTCTTACCCAGAGAAGAGGTACAAGCAGGTAACACCCACATGTCACCTGAAAACTGTGAGGATATATTGATGCTCTTGAGCTTTTTTTCATGGCATCAAGTAAAACATTAGACATGCTAACAAGTAAGAAGTAGTTATTGCTGTCTACTGCAAATAAAGCAAATACACAAGAGAACCTCACAAAGCAAGGCTGTTGCCAAGACATATGACCCGTAATCCTGCTCACACGACAATCCATTTGCTTCACAACAGAACAAAAATCCTCAGAGAGTATTTTCAAACAGGCCAAGCTTTCCTGCTACAACTAGAAATCTTCATCAAAATTCTGTCAGAATATAGAATAAGAGGCCAGCTCTTAGTAAAAGATTAGAAATTATTTATACTCCTGCTTTCTGGGTCCACCTCAGTTTCCACAGAAACCAGTCACAGATCACCGATAGCCCTACAGAGAATGGCTTTTCTGTCTAGAAATTCTCATAGGTCACAGGAGCAATCTGTTCTTACAGCCCCTGTCTATGTCGACAGCTGGCTGCCAGAGGTAGCAGAATTAAAAGCACTTCACTAGACGTGACATATACACAGAAGAACAATAAACAAAATAAAACAGCAGTCCTTTTCCTCTTTAGTTTTGGTCTTTTGCCTGGACTATTGCTTTTGTGCTTGACAAATTAGTTATTAATGTCTACATAAGAATGCAAATATTTTCCATTCTAAAATATAATGCAAATAAAACCAAGAAGATTAAAAAACTCTGCCTGACAATAAACCCCAGAAGAACAATAAACTAGAGCTTCAATCCAGATGCTTCTGTGGATTTCTCTGCCACAGAAAGAAAAAAAAAAACCAAACCACTGTCCCTTAGCCTTTTGTCTGAGTTGTCCCAGTACTCCTCAGGTGCACTCCAAGACCAGGTAGAGAGCACAGCAGGTATCCTGTCTAGTTTATCTCCTAGAAGTAGGGCCCACCTGGATGGATTCCACAGTCTTACATTAAAGGCAATAAAAACATTTACAAACCAGCTAATGTGGCTACTTCCTGCGTCCTCCAAGGAAATATGAGGCCAGTGGCAGCAGCGTCAGAAGACTTCAGCAGAAAAGGTCTCAGAGTTCTCAACAAGCTTTCAGTGCCTCTAGTCCTCACACTCTAAGCCTCATGGAGATAATGATGCAGCACTTCACCTGGACATCATTCCTCTAGATGACAAAGACTAACACGCTCCAAAGGCATGCTCTGTTCTAGAATTGAGAGGCCATCATGGAGGCTGAAGGTACTAAAAATTTGATCCAGGCACAAGTCTGGAATTGTGCCCATTCCCAATCTGTCCTTCTGTTCCTGTACTGAAGTTAGATAAGTCTCTTTACCAACCATTCTGCTCTCAATATTCATTCCAGCAGAGGACTCCTGGATCATGTCCCAGAACAACTGGCCAGGAAAATATATGTTCCTCACCCAGGGAAATGAACACGCCGCAAGCACCTGTGTATGTGACAGGTTTCCTTAAACTCCAAAAAGGAGCTCGAAACCTGATGCCAAAAAGCAAGGATGACAGATGGCCCTTTAGGGTGCTACGCAGGGGCCATTCAGGAAGACACCTTACTGACTGTCCCCAGGTGGTGATCCTACCTTGTGGCATAGCCTGTTTAATGGGAGGGCTCTGTTAATTTTATGGTACCCCAGCGACCAGGCCAGATGTTTTATTACTGCCTACCCAGAGATATCCTAGCATGTGTGTCTTTCCATTTCTCCTCTGCCAGTAGGCAATGAGGTCCATTCTGTCCCCTTCGCTATGGAGAGCATACAGCACACACAGCAACTGACTGCCTTAGGAAGGAACTATAACAATCTGTATGGATTTTTCCTCCCTGCAAGGTAAGTTTATCTTTTGCTTTGGGTCACAGCCTTTCTCCCCCTTCAGACCTGCATCCAAGCTGAGATGCCTAGGCAGCAAGCATACCTCATGTCAGGAAAAAAGTTAGAAAACAAACAAAATTTAGGAGAGAGAGAGACATTCTCTCAAGTTCATAGTAAGTTTTGATAGGGTCTGGATACTATTTTTATGCACCATCTGCTTAGAGATGCTATATATTGAGTATTTCAAGTTTTAGAACACTGTCTTTTAAATTCACATCTTTGCACTTTCAATATGGTAGTGGAGAAGGCACTTTTTAGATTTCTAAGTGTCTAGGACATGAACATTTTGTAAGCATACTTGCCATAAGGATTTCAGTACTAGTTTAATTTGTATTTTTGGATTTCTTAAAAATGTTTTGTACGTATTATGCATTAAAAGGAAAACACAATTTAGAAAATTCCAACCAAGAAGTATTGCCATACCCCCACTGCATTTTATAGAAAAGCAAAGAGACTAAAAGCTTGATTTTGGCCTTAGTTCTGCAGACTGACAAAATTATTCAAATGTATAATACTTTAGCTTGTACTTATGAATCACAATGAAAGAACGCTTCCAAGAGCGACTTAAAACTTTTCACAACCACTTGGCTGGAGGCTTGAAGAACTTTTTAGAAATCTTAACATACGCTTGCTTTGTATATTCTTACTGAGGCATTTGTCTCAGCTGGTGTCAGAGACAGTACACGGAGATGAAGACACTTCTGATCTGCCTCAGTATGACAGCTCTCGAGCATTTTTTTTTTCCTATTCAGCATATCTAACCATACTTGTCATATCCAAAGCCACAATGGAATTCTGCACTTCCCATCCACAAGCCAGAGAAGTGTGCTACTAAAAAAATCTCAGTAATACGTCTACAGGTCTATTTGAAGCATAAACCAGAACTAGAGTATTAACAGCGATTCATTTTAATGAAGATATTACCTTTTGTATTCCCAGTAACATTATAAACATACACTGATTTTCCTTCCTTCAAGTGCTTTAGGTTAATACCCACCATATGACCCATCTATACTACCTTCTATGAAAGAAACAAAGAGAACTACTTACCTCTTTTGAAGAGCCAGGTACTTTCTGCAAGTTATCTGTCTGAGCTGAAATACTTTCTGTCACAAAAGCTATATGTTCTGCTTTAAGTAACTTATCAGAACAAATAAAAGGAGAAATGAGAAGTAGACTCCATCTGTTTAAGTCATCAAGGAACTGAAAGAGACAGGAAAGAAAAATATGTCTGTATAGCAAGGATCTGATTTAATAAGTCATTCTTAAATTATGCTAAGCCTAAATTCAAATCTGACCCTTCTGCCCCACACAAAGGGTCTCTACTGTTTCACACTCCCCTTGAGGGAAAAAAGGGGTAAAGGTCTGAAACATTAAGCAGGAACACATCAAAAGTAAAACTAAAAGCGACAACCCAAGCTTTTAAGCCAATTCAGACTCCAGCTTTCAGCTTTACAGGAGTGCACAAGTGGGCAGGCCACAAGACCACTGCGCTATTGGCACTGTGAGCGTTGTGGGCCGCCACTGGCAACATCCCTCATTCAACCGAACCCTCCTCTCCCATTCACACTGCGGTTCACCCTGCCTCTTCCTTCCCTCCCTCTTCTCCCCTGACTACACAAACTCATGGCCCACTGCCTCAGTTCTGGTGGCTGAAGGGTACTGTCTGCTACTTGGCAGGGACTAAGAAAGTAGTCAAAGCACACAACGTGCCTGGTCAGTCACCACAGCCCCTCTAACTGGATATTAGTCCAGGTGGCATTCATTCTAGTTGGGTAAGAATCCTCCAGGAAACATCGCGCCCCGCTGCTAAATCATATACGCTGTCTCTACACCCATCTGCCAAAAGACCAACCAAACTGTGAGCCACAAGCGACCCACTATATACTACACAGGTCTAATTTTTAGACCTAATTTACAAAGTTTCAGGACTTCCTTTGTAAAGCCAGTTATATAAAGACAGTTGTGTTTAGTGGAACAGTATAATCTCAGGACAAATTCTTTAAGAAGTGATTTGAAAAATCTTTAAAAAATTATTTGAAATAAAAGGAGAGGGTACTTTTCTTTTTTTAATACGTGAAGTCCTCATGCATTTGCACCAAAATTACTCATTCACTACACAAGTTTAAAGAATTCAAAATAAATTTGTCCATAAGGTAGCCTATCCACTTAGCAGACCCTTGGACAAACATTTTCTTCATTAAATTTTAAAATTGTTCCCTCCCTTGTCCTCACAAATGAGCAAATAATGCTCAATAGCTGGAGTCAGTAGACCAAAGAACAGTTTTAAGAACCTCAAAGCTTCTCAATACATAATGTGGTTCCATACCATATTACATCAACTTTTATGTTAATATTACATTGAACTTAATTTTTCTGCCATATTTTAAAAGTGGCAAACATTAGAAACAGGTATTTTGCTACCACTATACTAGAAACACATGCTTTGCACACCTTCAGTAAGTTTATGTGGAAACATAAGAGAATTTCCCTCTAGTACACATTTAGTGTGAATCACTCCACATCTAAAAATGAAACTGCGCAATATTAAGCCTATGGGGATATCTTGCCAATCCAACCAGCTTTACTGAGCAAGAAGCTGCAAGAGTAAACATTGCTACCTTCCACAGGAAAGTGAACTGAACTCATGAAGCTTTATATTATCTTAAGCATGCAATTTGATTAAAGATCAAATAAAAAACTTCACAGGTTACCATTTATGGCTGGCTGGTATCTTATCTTAGCAAAGTTACTGATCGCAGTCCAGAGGCAGTTATACCCACTCAAAAAAGCAAAGTAGCTTAGCTAGCTTCCTAGAAGCCAAAAAAAGTATGCTAGTTAACCTTTTTCTTTCCACAGTCTTCACAGGTGATGTACAGAGCTCCACAGCGATGCTGCCTCTGTCTTTAATGCAGCCAGGTCAGAGCCCTTATACACCACATTACCAAGGTGCAGCACGGCAGACCTCCTCCACAGGGATTGTGAGAGTCAAATGCAACTAGTAACTTTCAATACGTATTTTTAAGAGACAAATATATTTTGAGTAACAGAGTCGACTTTATGCCGAACTTCAAGCTAAACTACAGTTCCCTAGAGGGCTTCCCAAATCCCAATAAACACAAACTGACAAGCTTATAAAGCCAGTCTGCATGCATAACATTGCAGACAGAAAAAAATGTGCTTACTGTGCAAAGACCAAGGAGAAGCTATTTCAGAAACGGGCAGAAGTGTGGCAAAGAACAGCATAGATTAGTTGAAATACGATTTACAAAACAATAATCCAGGCGAATTGAGGCAGAACTCCTCTAAACACACGGACAATTATTTGGTTTGGGTTTTTTAAGATCTTTATCGAAATGTGAATAAAATACTTAACCTTCCTGTGAGAGATTCTGAGATTGTCACCTTCGCTTTTAAGTATGAAATAATCTGCTCGTTAGATAGCAAAAAGACTGTTTTTGAACAAACTCCGTTAGCATCTGTGATCTTATTTTCACTGCACTGAAAACACCTTCTTTATCCACTGAATTTAGGAAAAGCTTCTCTGCTTCTTGCAGAGTAGCACCTAGCCAACAACACGTTTCATACATTTTAGCAACACCCATTTAAGTAAAACGTGTAACAACCGAAGTAATTTCCACAAACACACATATAAACATCAGCAAAAAGGAGCTATCAAGAAGATTCTTATCCACACGAATTCTAGGATTTAGTGACAAGTATAGACAAATCCAACATTAATTTAAATAATTCAGATGATTTGATGGCAATGCTGGAGCAATTCCACTTCTAAATCTTAAAGCCAGAAGCAAGTTTACTTTCAGTTTTACTTCAGGAGATGGCCACGTGAAATTTGTTCAGGCGCGGTATTTTTCCACTGTCATGGGCTACCACAGCCTCACCCCACCCCCCTCTCTCACTGTCCATTTGCAAAAAAGTGATTTTCACAGATCATGTTTTTCGTGTCATTCTCCTCCATTGGAACACTGTTTCGCATCGGGAGAAGCATGCAGCTCTCCCTCACCAAAAGCTCAATTCAGACTCCATTACAGAGTCAGCTACGTTTTAAATCTCTGACACAAATCTTGAATGCACAAATACGGCAAACATTTTTATACCAAAGCTTTGTATGTGCTAAAATTATATTACCAATATGGAAATACTATTAAGTTCTCCCAGCCAAGTGCTCCTGTTACGACAGCTGTACTTACAAAGCTGCACTTTACATGCATATAGTATAAAAACACTCCTTAGCCGGCTCCTTAAGCCAACGAAGCTATAGTAGCAAAAAGCGGTAACTACAACCGTACTGAGAGTTTCTACCAGGGTCTTACCTAAGCCTTACCCTTGCCAAGCAGGGCTGTGACAGGCCTGGGAGCCTACACCAGTTATCTTTTCGGTCACAAGTCCCAGCCCGCCACTGACACGCTCGCTGTCACACGCCGAAAGAGAAGTCGCAGCCCCAAGCCCCGCAAACACCGCTCCCCTTTCCCTCCGGGCTCCGCCCGCCACCTCACCCACAACCACCGCCGCTGCAGCCGCCGCCCCCCCACGCTCCCC
>VFFE01007030.1:207639-246500 GCA_008921705.1 Burhinus oedicnemus | reverse complement strand
GGCAACGGCCGAGCGGCCGCGGGGGGAGACCCTGCCCCGCCCCGCCCGCGCCGAAGAGAAAGGGGCGAGCCGGTTGGGCGAGCCGGCCGGGCGCTCTGATTGGCTGGCGGCCTGGCGCGCTCGGCGCCCCACCCCTTTGAAACGCCGGCGGGGGCCGTTGAGAGGCCTCGCGCCCCGCTCGCCCGTCCGGGGCGCTCGAGGTGCGGCTCACGCAGCGAAACCGGCGGTGAGCGCTGACGGGAAGGAGCACCTGGCGCTGCGGAAAACGCAAAATTATGCTTTGAAACAACCTGTAAAGAAAAAAAAAATCATAAAAAAAGGGGCCAGTCTGGGGGTTCTCTCTTTCTGCCCTGTTCGTTCTCCCCAGGCTCCCACATGAGGGGCGGTGAGGAGGAGCGGCCTACGTCCTCCCGCCGCGGTTCCTCAGGGAATCCTGCAGCTTCTGCTCTCCGAAGCCAACGCTGCCCTCACGGACAACGGTTTTGGATGAATGCAACAGTTCAGTGTCGTGGTGAGGGGTTGCGGGAGCTGCCCTTCAGCTCCATGTCATGGTGGATGCAGTGCAGGGACCTGAACTCACGTTTCCGCTACAAAGATCGGTTTGCTATCTCATCAGCGACATTTGACCTTGCTGCTATGCGTCACTGAAAAGTATATATCCAGTAGGCAAAACAGTGAAAGCCAAAGTATTCCTTGCTTGTTTCCATGCAGCAACGGGGAAGGATCTCCTCTTCCTCAGAAATGGCTCCACTCTGCCACCTGACCTTATTTCAAGGTGTGTGGTGTCCTAGAGGAGCAGTATCCCCCTCCCTCCATCACAAAACCACAGGAAGACACCAGTCTCCAGGTTCCGTGCCTGTTCCAGTGTGACCACCAGAGGGCAAAGCGGTCACAAACGGATGCATTTGATTTCAGCCGATTCGTTGGATTCACCGAACAAGAAAGATGAGATCAGGGCTCGGCGGGGCTGGTCATTGAAGCCAGAGTGAAGAACAGCCTGTCTGGGAATAAAGCTGTGGGATTTGCATGTGCCATGTGTGCTGCAAACACAACTTGCCGCTACAGAAGAAGCAACAGAGAACTCATACAAGCTATCCTATATTCCTGTGGTACATCTATGCACGGAAGTTATTTGATAATTTTTATATTTTATATGGAAGGGAGTCACAACACTGAGCTCTGTGAAAAGAACACACATACCAGTCTGATCCTAGAAGATACCTAGTGGGTGAAATAGATATTTAGAGTGAAGAGCGAAGGAAAATAAAGGCAAGAGGAAAAAATGCAAAAATGCTAGAACAGAGACGCCGACACCAACATTAAACAGTTGTAGCTGACTGATATGTGACAATCATTTCCTGATCAGGCCATGAAGCGGCATTCTTTTTTTTTATTCTGAACTCAAGGCCTTGTATGCACTTGGAAATTTACTAAAATAGGTATTCTAAAACAACAATTTCCTAAATGGATCTCCAGCAACAACACTCTGTCATTGTAGATAAACAAGGAACAAATTGGCCCTGCACATTTTGGAGCAGGCATCAGTATGAAAAAAATACCATCACTACTATGACAGATATTTTTACTTCTTTAAATCTGCACCCACAGCAGAAGCTTATCCAAAACGGTAGCAATCGCTGACATAATTTTGGTTTCCACAACGCATGGGAGAAACAGGTGACAGTTGCAGTTGGAGGGTCAAGTAATTCAAATAATTCTCCTTCTCCATCACAAGCTTAAGAAATACCAGCCTTGTGCGGCTGCTGTATCCTGTACATATTCTATAGAGAGAGGAATAAAGTCTCCAGTGGTCCTAACTTGGCATTATACACTGTTTCTTTGTGTGACTTTATCTTATGCAGGAAGTCAAAATACTTACACAGGCACATCAAAAGAAAGAAAACAAGCAAAGTATACAACCTCAAAAGAAAGCCCTCGACTTTGGAATTCACTTTCTCTGTAATAGTTCAACAGCACATGCATTGCTGACCTTCAGAACACACCGCAAAACACAGCTGTTTATATAACCTTTGCACGATGAGGAACGTGCTTTGCTTAATCCTGTAGTGGCATCGAATGAAGTCAACTATATTTTGATCCTTTATTTTTTTTAAGGTTCCCTTGCCCTGGAAAAGTTCACGAGTGAATGAAAAAACTCGATCAAAACTTCATTGTGCAAAGTAATCTAACGCAGAACACTATACAGGCAAAACCAGTCACCATTTCAAGACAAGTTTCTACATATGTTGACACATTCTCAATTAGAATAATTTGAAGCCATAAAGTTGCTGTAGGTTTTCTAGTTTCTATTATAGTGTAGCTTAGACTTAATCATGACAAGCTCTGATTAAAAGGTTAAGAATTTTAGATAGGGAAACATTCTTTTTTTTATTATTGTGAAGCCAAGGCCTTGTACACACCAGGAAATTTACTAAAATAGGATTCTAAAATAACCACGTCAATCAGTTCCTTGTTACAGAAGGGTGGAAAGAAGCCTTGGAAAGAAACAGTGAGTAATATTAGCCCTCAGACTTCCCAGAACGCTTGGGGTTTTGTCATAGAGAAAAGATAACAGAAAGATGTTGCAAGATGCAGAACACACACATACAGACAAAATTGTCTGAAGAGAATCTGAAAAACCCTGAAGAAAGTAAATAGGCTAAATTTTGACTTTCTGCCCACAAGCTCAGAGAATCCCGCCCCACCCCCAATGGGAGAGAAAAGCCAGCTTCAGTCTAGCGGAGGGGTGGGGGTGTAAATCTTCCTCAGCTCTTCAAAGAGTCCATGGGGGAAGGCTCCCAAAGGAGGCCACTCGGAACAGGGAGCCAACTCTACCATGTAATCTCAGCACAGATGAGTGTCTCTTTTTTTTTTTTTTTTTTTTTTGACTTTTAAGGAGTATTATGAGACTGGCCTTACTGTGCTTTGTGAATGGCTCTGTTTCCTCCTCCCTCTGTCCCTAAAAGCCCTTCAACGACTTCTCTTTGAGGAGCTTTGCATGCTATTAGTGGCTGCAAACACCTATGTCGTATTGTTTAATACCAGATATTATTCAAAACTATAAATGCTGCAGAGCTATCCCGTTTCCTTGACTATACCAATTTATATTGAACACTCTGTATTCTTGCAAATGCACAAGTGCTTTCATGAGAAAACTGAGCAAAACAGGTTTCCCACAAAGATAAAAAACCTCTTCCAATTAACACAGAATAATAAACCATTTTCCACAGACTTGCAATCTGAATTTAGCTAAGGATTTCCATGAAAATACCAGTTAAAGTTGTGTGTTTCGATTAATTAGTTCAATAATGTAATATTAACTTACATTTTTCTACAATGTTACATGTAATTATATTAGATTACATTATAACTTCATTAACAAAATTATATTTTCAATGATTTTGTAATTAATTTGATCTTGCAGGGCTTGATCAACAGATTTATTTGATGGTAACTTAATCTTCTGGAGAGCTATACTTTAGTAGTTTAGGCTTTGGTCCTGCACTAATATCCATGTTGGCAGATTCTATCCAGAGGTATAAATCAATTATCCTCACATACAGATCTGATTGCAAGATCAGGACCGTAGACATCGGTTGTGTAATGCACACTTCCCTTTCAACTATCAAATTAAATTAGGTCTAAATAAAACTAAGCTGATGAAATTATATATGTGTATTTAAGACTGTAATTTAGCAAGATATTTAATTACAGTTTAGGTTAGTTAAGAAGTTTGCCATTTTTTCTCAGGACCCATGCTGTTATTTAATATATAGTCTTATTTGAATATTTTTCACAATATTCTTCATTCTAATAATTGCATTGATTTTGATACATAAATGTTTAAAGCTATTAGACTGTGCATATATTTTCTTGAGACTGTGCACATATTTTCTTCTTTGATATACAGTATTATTTACTTAGTTACAAATTTACAAGTATTACACAGCATTTAAACATGGGAGGGAGCGGATTTCGACTCTGAGTCCTCTATTGCATACCGTCAGCGCTTCCAAGAACAGCATTTAAGGGCTTTGATTTTAAACCATGTCTACCTGTCACAGCAAGATGGGATGTTTTAAAGAACAGGAAAAGTTAATGTAAGAATTGGACCTCAACAAATCAAATCCTGGAAACTGTTACTGAAAACTACTTCAGAAACATCAGAACCTGAGTTACACTATTACTTTTTGCAGTCTTAGGAGCCCCAAGTAGCTAACACAACCGTGCAACTTGCATCAATGTAGGAAAATCAGTCTGACTTTCAAATCTGATCTAAGTTCCTCCCTGTTGGAAAAAAGACATTTAAATTTAAGCAAAATCAGTAGAATGCACAAAAACCCCACACATGCAAAGGTATATATATATATATAATGACTTCTAATACAGAACAATTTCAGGGGGAAATGATGTCTCTCAAGGGAATATATCCAGCGGTCTTTATCTGTGAGTCCGGCTCCTTCTGGCTGACCAGACACGTGGATCCAGCTGGATCATAACTTGAAAAAGAGCCACAAGGCTTACCTCGGAGGGATCTGACTCCCACTGAGAATTTTCAGTGTCCTCTCAAACTGACTGTTTCAATGGTTTCTTCAGCTGAGTCTGCTAGAAGGGACCTAATTCATACTAAATAATCATTGGACATTCCATGTTCAGTAAACAAAATTATTTAATTATTTTTCTCTCTCTGGGAAGAAAGTTCACAGTAGAAACCAATTATATTTAGGAGCTGAATCTGTTCCCTTTGATGTCTGTGTGTGAACAGCACCGGTGGAAAGAGAATTCAGCTTTAGGTTCTTATAATCCTCTTACATTTCTGCAGTAGTTGGGAAATAAAGGAAACAAAGTGAACTGTAGCAAAGACTCACAACAACGAGAATCAGATAATGTCACCCATTAGGTAATACATTTTTCTTGTACAATGTAACAGGCTATGAGTAATGCACACTATGAATGAAAACAGTGGGAAGAAAGCTTGGAAGAAGTCTGTTTCTGTTCAGTCTTTGTAGGCTTAAAGCATACATTGCATACTTTGAAATAAAAGATTCCTCAAAACGATGGCATTCGTAACCCTTATTCTTTGATAGACAAAGTAATCTTCATTGGCATAAACTTTCTTCTCCATCCATCAAATAGCAATCAAATTAAAGGAACATCCCTATAGCCTTGAGGAAATCATTAGGCCTGTCTTCAAACCCTCTCACCTTCACTAATTTTTGGTATCTTTTTCTCTTTTAAAGTTAGGACATGGAAAAGACTTAAGTCATGTAAAAAATTATTTTACATTTAAAATTCTCTTTGGGTCTCTGTTACACTTTCTTAGGACAGAATGTTGATGAGTTTTCCCAAACCATGCAAAAAGAGTATTTACATGATAGATTTCATATAGAGCAAATATAGAGTTTGTAAAACAGGGACAGAAAGATAAAGGGCGGGAATTGTTTTCCATGCGATTTGCTAACTAAACTGAACAAAAAGCCTCTGTTTCCCTAGCAGTGCTCTCCCCAGGCCAGCCTGCCAGCCTGAGAGCCCTATCTGTGAACTGTTTGGGGGAGTCAAAAGAAATCTCATTAAGGACGTTTCTCTCTTTTTACCTGAGGCCGTGTTTGTTTTAGGTAAGTATTCTTTGGGAGTTAAGATAAAGGAGGGGCTGAAAGGCCCAGGCAAGCATCCAGCCTGCCACAGGCTTTAGACCATCAAATGCCATGGAGGGTGCAGCTGCGGGCCTCCCGCTCCAGGCTGCAGCGGGCCCCATCTGCCATCGCTCCCGGCGGCAGCAGCGGCACCCGCCCCCGCCGAGGGAGCCCCCAGAGAGGTAAGGCAGGCGCAGGGAGACTTTTTTCAGCAGCCTTCCTTTCAAATCCGACTGTAAGTATCATTTGAATGTAACGACTTTGGCATTGGATAGACAACGGAAAACAATTTCCAACTTCAGATGTAAAGGGCAAAATATGTTTCTGAAAACATTTCACTGGAACGGGTATTTTATTTGTTTTGCAGATATTTTATCCTTTTCAGCCACATATTTCAGAACTTACTTATAAATGGAAGTAAATGAAAATTAAGGTTGTGATAACTGATTTATTGGTTTTTTAAAGTTTATTTACCTTTTGTATCTGAAAGCACTTCTCCGTTTCCCAAACTGTATGGAACTGTTACACAGCAGCAGAGATGAAAGTACTGTTAGAACCAGTATCTGTAATTGTAGACCCCCCACCAAACAAAAGGCAGATGTAGCATCCACCACTGCATATGGTCTCTTAAGCTAATTAGATCAGATTGCCCATGTCAGTTTAATGCTGGAGTTGCTTACTCAATAAATAACTAGCCGCTCAATGACAACATGGAGTCTATATTTAGATGCACTGTCAGAGAGGGAGGGTTACTTGTTATTTGGTGGCAGTGCTGCATAAATAAAAAGATTTCAGTATTAATCACATCATCATTTGGAGTTCAACGCAGCCACTCTGAGTTGTGAAATCTTAAAGGGAAACGACACCTTTGTGAAAAATGTGCGAGCCATTGTCTAGTTTGTTTAATCAGATTGTAGACAGAAGACAGACTAATTTTGCCATAGAAATCAGATTTACCAAATCAAAATGTGTTGAAAAGAAAAAATCATGTTATTTCAAAAGATACCAGCAGAATCTAACAAAAGGAGCTGTACTGTATGGATATTACCACATCCAGAATTAACTGTGAGAGTGCTATTCTATCTTAATCTTTCAGCAGCCCTGCTTTATGGAGGCCCTGGATGCTTACAGCAAGAGACACTGAGATGACAGAGAATCAACAAATGGTGAGGCTAAATTGTGGAGAAAATAATCCTTATAGCAAACAGGTGCAGAAATTGAAACTATTTGAACACAGGAAGTGAGGCTTGGTCATCTACTCATTTGTTCTTTCAAGCATTTCTTTAGTGTTAGAAAATATGATTCAAATTACAGTGTTCTGTTCATGATAATGGTTAAGAGTATCTCGAATTTGGTAACAGATATAGAATCATTATCAGTTCTTAAAGAGCTGCAGAAAGTACTGCTTACTCAAAACAACCCTTTTTTTAACAGCAGTTCTTATTTGCTTAATTATAGAAGTAAGAATATCCGCAGTTTGAAATTTCCAGGCCTAGTCTGTATGTTTTGTATATATTTTGTATATAGGGGGAGTTTTAGTGAAAATTACTTTAAGATGAAATCTGAAAAACATACTTTCAGGTGCACAATTTTATTGATTGCTTTTTGGGAGGGATGTTGCTATAGCTAAACTAGCTAGGAAATCAACCGAAAATTGGATTTTAAAGCAGCTCTTACTGCCAAGTACCTTTGAAAGGCACCATGATTATTAGTCTTACTTACTGATGTAGGAAGATTTGCTAGACTCAAAGAACAAAAATAGAGAGATTGAAGCACTTTTAACATAGGTCCCGATGCTGCAAACTTTAAAAAATGTATTGAAATGGTGCTACTCCCGCACTTAGCTTTAAGCACCTGCGTAAGTTTTTGCAGCATCTGATCCACAGTGACATCTTCCAACTTTTTACCAAAGGCTCAGCAGGTTAAGACAACAACTCTCCATAGTGCAAACCTTTAAAGACTCACAGTTTCTACTATATTCTAATACATGCAACACCTTTTTACCTTGTACTTTTTGTCTGCTGAAGATGGAGGTTGTAACTGTACAGATCTGAGGGAGTGTCACACTCCTCCCAGCAGTTGCCTTGGGAAAGCCTGCAGAAAAAAGTCCTTCCCAGCAGCGTTCCAGGCTTTGCCAGAGGCACCTGTAAATTTGCTAAGGAGGACAGGAATGTTATTCCCATGAGAGTACATGCTCACAGTGATGATTTCAAAAAACTAAGGTTTCTGAAATCAGGAAGCTGTGATTTATTACCGAGGTTATGTTTTTGTAAACAAATTTATTCAACCAGCTCAAAAGTTTTAATTCACACTTGGGCTTCTTCCCACCTGTGTGAGAAAAACAAACCATATACGAAGTTTTCCACATCGATGCCAACAGCCTGGCATTGTTTCAAGCCAATATAAGCAAAACAGTTGGTTTCAATTTGTTAACATTTCTCCTTCCTGCCAGAAGATTCTCGGATCCTTCTCATCCATACCTTATGACCCATCCACACTGCTTCAGCATCCTAGATGCCTCTATAGCTTGGGACTTAATGAGGGCTGAAGGAGGGCTTTAGGAGCCCTTTCATATGCTTTTTAACAGGGTCCATGACAACTGAGGAAAGATGTTTGGATACTTTGTGTGGTGCATAGGTGGAAAGAGATGCTTACTAATGCATCCCACAGCTGTGGAAGGCAAGAGGTATCTTCTTCAGCAAAGTTACTGAGGTTTCTAGCAGAAGGCCTTCCAAGACGTGTTGAGCACATTTTTTTCACTAGTTAGTTGCATGCTGGCTCCCTTTATTTTCTGCAATGTATACATATGAATGCCAATGCTTTACAAATTCGTAGACACTCCAAACACTGGAGACTAAAGCAAATAAAAGTTTCAATATCCTCTGTGTAATTAAAAAAAAATGTTTAGGAATATACATATAAGAATCTAACCTGAGAAATTGAAATACGCAGAGCAAAGCACTAAAAAATAAAAGTACTGGTAAAAAAAATTAAACGAATAATTTTACCTCTATTGCGAAGAACATGTGTTACAATATACCCTATAATTACCTATACATAATATACTTTTCCTTATATAAAAAGTAACACTTTTCCTACTACCTAAATTCAAATACATTGTTATTTATGCCTGAAGAAAAGCCATGAAATGTAATTCAAAGTTACTATTGCCATATCTACAACATAATACAAACTAACACTGAACATTTTCAGCTGTATACAAACAACTGAGTCAGATCTTGCAATTAATTGGCTTTTATCAGAATTGCTTTTCAGAAATGCTGTATTATAGTCTGAAAAGAAAAAGCACATAATGTGTGTTTAATCAATATGTATTATTGCCTATATAATTATTAAAAAAAATATGTATTCCAAAAAGAAGACAGGTCAATAAAGATAAAAAAGACTTTTAATTTTGATGTAAATATGAAAGGAGAAAAATAACCTATATTATTTAACACAGATATTATGATGTTACCTACAATGTTCAGCCAGATCAGGAGTCCATTTTAGTAGGTACTGTGGAAACAAAGTAAACGAGTCTCTTGATTAAACACAAAAAAACCTCAACAAAATCCTAACAGCCTGAAGACAAATCATTTTGGCTACAAGACAAACAGGTGGGTATGGGAGAAGTAGGACAGTACGAAAGGTACAGAGAGAATTCTACAGGACCTCTTGCTCAGTTCGTAGCCCAAGGGCTTTTTAGGACCCACCAAAATATCCATGCTGAAACCTATTTCTTCATAAAGATAGATGAATTGCTCTGGCAATGGCAAAAGTCATCTTTGTCTGTTTGAGGCAGAGGGCATGGTCTCTAGCTTCTGGTCACTGCAAGTTCTAGTATAGCAAAGTTAAACCTTCCTGGTTTATGCACCATCAAGTTCATAGCAATAGGAGGAAAAAAGAAGTCTTCTTGTTTTAAGATATGGAAGAGAATACACACCTACAAGATGAAGTGATAGGGCTCAGTGATTTTGGGGGATGCTTTCAGGTTTACATTCCAGGTTTATAATCCTAAAAGGATTTAATAACATTAACATTTGCAAATTTTAATTTTTTTAATTGACGTTAATTTGAAGGAATTTGTTCTGTGCTAAATTTAATTTTGATATTTAAAATATATTTTTACTACCTACTCTGTTGTACTAAAAATGCTTACTTTTTTATCCTGGTTTGCATAGAAATATGAGATGCCAGTTATCTCTTAATGTGCTTGTGTGATCTTTGATTACAATTAAGCTTGCCGACTTGAACATTCCAACTCCAAACTACTGGTTAGTGTAGTTGAAGAGGTATTTTATAAAACCCTAACTTCCCAATCCTTTAAACTGATTGAAAATCCTTTTTTCTTCCCATCACTGAACTTCCATTTGGTTGTGTTATTAGCTCACCAGTTACTATAGACATTCCATAAGAACTTAAGCAAAATGTACAGCTTCAGGGCTTTATGGCTCATACAATGTACAAGTTCAAATGCTTTGTTAAATGTGCAACTATTGGCAGACTATGGGCACCTGTATTCTCTGAAGTACACTTAGAGTAAAACAACATGCAGCACAGCAAACAAAGCAACATTACTGTAGAGTTTTGCAGTTACCTGTAGAAGAAAAAAGTGAAATCTTCATTTTTAGCCTATTCTAAATAATAAATATGTCTCTTTACAGTCAGAGCTGGATGGTCAACTAATAAACTTTAGATCAAAAGGAGCCCTGGGGTTTCAACATCCAGTGAGGTGAGTTAAATCCTATCACTTCATACAGGAAAAGTGACACCTTCCAAGACAAGACATATTTCTTCTCAGGAGACATATTAGCTTGTCTCTGGGGTGTGTCCTTTTAGTAATGCAGTTTAACTACTCACCAGACTCCACAAATTTTTATCCCTCCACGAGGAAAGATGCCCAGGCTGAAGAGAACTCAAAACAATATGCTAATAACAAAAATAAGAAAAAAGTAATCTTAAAAGAAACAATGTTTTTCTGCCTCATCTAATGTATATTTACATTTATTAATATGATAACAAGCCCACAAAGCCCAAATAATTAATGTGAACAGCTGCTAATGGAATGTGACTTGTTATAGATCTGTGTCTTGAGGTTGCTTAAATTTGCTCTTGAATAGAAGTTGAACTTCAGGTAAAACTTTTCCGATGCTTGGCGGATTTATGAGGGTTTTCACCAACATTTGGATTCTTTGAGGCTTAATGATGTAGAAACTCCTGATTTGGACTTTCGTTTAGATGTGTAAAATAATTGGAATATCCCTCCTCTTTACAAGTACTTGTTTTTATAAAAGTCTAGAAGTTGAAATTTTGTGTGACCTTTTTCACTGTCAAATTTAATTGAAAACTGGCCAAAGTGGAACCAAGAGGAAGAGGTGTACGTACATATGCACACAAAAACACATATGTATACCACATAAGTTTTGCTTTAGTAGGAAAGCTGGTGAAAACCTGAAATGTAAATGAAGACATTTATGATTTCAATACAAAACAATATGAATTTTGAAATAAATCTCTCTCAGTGTATACCTCCTCCTGTATACCTGGAGACACAAAATCCACTAAGAGCAACCTCTGTGCAACAGTCAACCCATCCCAATCTTAACCTGGTGTCTTAACCTTCATCCAGAATCCCAGAACATTTCTCAAACTTCCCCCCAGTTGCATGGGACACTTCCATTCTGAACTGTGCTAAAAACCAAACCAAACAAAACCATTCCAAGCACACAGCATTGCCCTGCCAACACTTTATCAGGGTGGGACCTTAGATAAATCCAGTACACAATATGCCCAAAGCAACTGAGGTAACTTAAAATCAACAGTATCTTTAAGTTAGCAACTTTTATTTTAAAAGACAAGGAACCCTAGGATTTTTCTCTCTCCAAAGAAAGATAAAAATAGGTTTTAATACTCAAGCTAGCTTAGCTGGGAAAGCATTGCATAGTTTTACTTTTTCTCTTAAAATATGTTCTCTTATTAGACTTTATTTGCCCAAGTCCAAATCCCAAAAGTTTCTTAATAACATCGGAGAGCAGGTTCTGGCGAGTTTTCCAGTACAAGCTACAATTCACTTCTACAATGATGACGCCGACTCTGAGGAAGATGAAGAAGAAACCAGTTCAGCCTAATAATGAACAGTGGTCAGCCTTGACAAATGCAAAATAAAAATTAAAAAATCAAGAGATATAAAAAGAACTGTCAGAAATGTATGGACAAACATCTGACTGATCAAAGAAATACATCAAAGCTCAAAGAAAACTATTTATAACTATCTTACCAAGAAGAATGAGTCAATGCAACTGGAAACTAAAAGGAAATCCTTTTGTGTTTTGAGAGACTTTTAAATAATACCCTGAAGCTGAACAAAAGATTGTAAGGTTTAAATCAAGTTGGTTTAAGTAACATGGATTAAGAACATTAAGAGCACTGTACTTACTCTTTTTTACATTGCAATCCTGATAAAATGAAAGTAGTATTGATTATGAGGCAAAACAATGTAATGTGCAGCCCCAAAATAACCCAAAGGCTTTGAAACACAATGTTTGAATTTCAGCAAGAAATCATTTAAAATGCAAAGACTATTGCCTATTAGCTCCATGGGGCATGTTTATTCTGATATGAATGCTGTATGCCAAATTGACCTAATCCATTTCCAGTATAACTCTCTGTCCAGCCAAGTTCTAAATTACAGTTGTGATATTTTCTGGGGTCCTGTCATTCTGTTATTATCAGATTTCCCCCCTGTAATCAGAAAGTGCCTTTTTGTCAGTCAAAAAAAAAAAAAAAAAAGGTCAGCCTTGATTAAAAGCTATGATTTAATTTAATGACACATTAAAACATGCATTACGTGCTACCTTTTTGTCTTCACCACAATATTAAAATCTTATTTCTATAGCTTAGTGCGCTTCAATCTATGATTTTAGTATAACTAAACTACTGTTGATTCCCATCTAGTGGGGTTTGGATATGTATCTCACTACCTTGATATTTCTTTTAAATTGATGTTCAGGAAGACTTAAGTTACTAATTTTCATAAGCATCTTTATGTTACGTACAATGTAGACACATTTATTTCCACACTTCTATTCCACTAGCAAAAACTGCTTTTTCAGTACAGTTTATTTCATTCAGAGAATTGGTATAATCCGTTCTGGTTAACCTTTTGTTTGCATAAATTATGCATGCTCAGAGAGTTTGCCAGTACTTGTCTTGCTATGCCAGCATTTTTTAATTAGCTCAAGGATTAGCTATTTGGACCCACTAAGTTTCAGAACTATTATGCTTCAGGTATCTATCTCTAACCAAACCTGCCATAGTTTCCCCAGAGACAAGGGAATGGCAGAATCCAAGATTCTTGACCTTTTCTACACTACTATTGGTCGTGTATATACAGTCAGACAGTTGTAAGAGCCACTTAAAGTGCACATCAGGTCTTCCCCTTAGTACAATGTAGTGTCAAACAAAGTGATAATGTTATAAATTCTAAGTGTAGCAAATTAGGATGCCAAATGAATTAACATATTAGAATGGAGGATTTTTTAAAAAATCTTCATTTACAAACTAAAAAGTGGATCTATTAATTACATTTGCACAAGGAGACAGCATCCTATAATATACAGAATTACCAGAACCAGTTGAAATTGTAAACCCTGATGCAACACATGAAAATTCAGCTTTTAAATTCCACTCATTCATCATCTCCACATCTTCACTTCCCAACATATAGAACTAAAATACAGACATTTTAAAGGTCTTCCACTTCTCTCATAAGATATCCTAAAATTATGCTCCAGCTTCATCATTATTCAGTCTGTAGCACAAACAAACAGAAAAGCATCCAAGATCACTTAACACGTCGGTGATGACACATTCCCTACAATGGTTAAATTGTTGTACGTTAAGCCTCGGCTTCTTCCTTGCAAGAAGCTCTAGTCTCCATCAATGCTCAGCTGAGTTCACTCTCAACATTTGGAGTTCTGCCCTCACCTTCGAGTCCTGAGCAGGCTTTTTCTCACCTTTTAAGACACCTCTGTGTGCATCTGTGCTGCCATTTTTTTCTGTGCTATGACACAAGCGAACCTGGTTACTGCTCAGTGTTCAGGCCCTCATAGAGGATTACTGGAATCTGGCGAGATGTGTTGAGAGAACCATCTCCATCCCCTATGAAAACAGCAGTTACCGCACAATCCCCACACAGCACAGTGCTCAGTGGTCAGCTGGTCTGCAGTGGCAAGTAGCTCACTCAGATCTCTGAAAAAGCCTCCTGGCCTTTCTGGCAGCAGCATGCCCAAACACTGCCAGGTTCTAAGTCAATTTTTGGTTGGTGAAGTCTACTGAATATTTTGAGAAATGGAAAGCATTGGTTTTGGTGTACTAACTATTTTTCAGGAGTGTTGGCAAAGAACCTTTGGCCAGTAGAAGAGATTCCGATGGGGTAACTAGTAAAACAAACAACACAAGAACAGATACAGTGTAGACAGTTGCCATACATACTAACAGAACTACCACATCACTACTGGATGGGGCATCTGATTCCAAGTGTCCTGGTAACATGCCCAGGCAGAATCTGAACATTTTGAACTTGTCCAGAATTTCCAGACCTACAGCAAACCAAGTGGGACAGTAGCTGCATTAAAAACATTCCTAGGCAGAAAAGACGAGCAGTTCTAGACAAATGCTGAAGGTTTGGAAATCCCAGACAAGTGGCCACTGAAAAAATGCAGATCAACTACCTAGAATGTGAGCCACAAGTCTGCTGTATCTTAGAAAATCATATTCATACTTGAGATGAATGCAATAAAGGGGAGGGGGGGCGAAGGATGATCAAGTATATAGATTACACAAACAACAAAACAGATCAGAACTTTTCAGCCTGGATGATGTGACTGACTATATAAATGTAGTCTTTAACACCTTGAATGGCTTGGAGATGGCGGAGAATGATTGAACATCAAATGAAAATAGTAAGCAGTGAGTTTAAAACAAATGGAAGCACTTAACCCAACCCGTGATTATGCTGTGATGTTGTTGAAACTAAGAGTTTACCTACTTACAAAAAGTAAATGAAAGGTTTTCATAAGAAAAATACAGAGATACAACATTTGGCTCAGAAGTTTCACATTGTTACAGGCTGGGAAAGCATTCTGGGGAAACATTACTAGCTTCTTGCCCTCATCTTTGCTCTTAGTATTATGGCAGGCACTATTAACCAGCGTTGGAGGCAGGATATTAGCTATATTTGTCTTTGGTCTCCCACGAAACAGCCCTTTTAATATTTGTAAATGGGCTACATCCTGGATGCATCAGATGTAGATTTAATGACATAAGCAAGTGCTATTACAAATCCACAACTCTGAAACAGAAAAAAAATATATCTTGAGACATGTGTTCTTTAAGACAGTAGAACAGACATCATTATTAGAAAAATACAACTGAATAATGGATGACAGTCCTACCAAAGGCTCTTACAAATATCAAACCAAATCATCTTGCATATCTGCTGAGGTCTGACAACACTTTATCAGCCTAACTTGGTTCAATTTGTCAGTCTCTGCTACACATTCCATTTGGTTTCCTCTGTATTGTCAAATTCCATTTTCAAATTAAGGTAATATTACTGTACTATTTACCTGATTGGCAATATTTAACTACAGTGATTAGAGGAGTTCAAAACTGTATTATCCTTTTCCCATCAAGACAGCATTTTTTTTTTTTGTTGAATAACTGTCTTTTCATGTTACAATGTCAACATACCCTTATTTGCACACTTAAATAAAATATGCATTGTGATCCCTTACCAATCTGTTAATAATTAAGAGAAGACTAAAAGTGAACTAATATAGCATCTCTGTTATTCAACTGCAGTTAACTTTCAGTTTTCAGATCTGGTTTGTTACTTCATCTGCAATTTGACCTTGCGAAGTTTTCAGTGACCTTAGAATCATCCATCATTTACAGGAAAAAGATAACAAAGCATCCCCAAAGAGTGAGTTTATCATGAGCTTACCATTTCAAAGACAAGACTAGAAACATAATATTTTACAGATTAAATTGTTGGCTTAGGATCTGTGTTCCACAGAACTTCCCTTGGTAGTTCAACAGCTGTAACATTTCCAGCAAATGCTACCTTTGGATTTCCATTGTCTAAAATTATGACAGTAAAAGACAAGTTAATGTTCCACTGGTACATGAATGCTGCAGAGGTATCTAGACAACATCTACAATTTTGTATTTGTACTGTCTGTACTTATGTGAAAAAACAAAATTAAAGTATGTTCATAAAACAGTCTTGAATTCTACTTCTAAGATCTTTTAAGACAAGCTCTTGAAGGATACATATATCCAAGGGAAGCATGTCCTCACATGACATTAAAGTTTTTTGAGTGTTCTGTCTAAATGCGATGCAGTAATACTTTGGATTAAGAGAAAAAGAACTATCACGGGGAACAATTTTTTTTTTCTAAGCTAGATTTATACTGAGAGAATGACAACAGTAACAGGACTAAATTGCCACAACTGAGAAAAGGCAATCTTCACAGTAGCAGTTCTATGAGTTCTAGAGACAAAATCCATCCAATTCACTGAAACATCTACCATTTAATTACACTCCTTATAATCGTGATTTCCAGACTGGATTAATCTATCAGCTATTAATCTACATTTTAGCAAAAGGCTGAGAATTAAGTTGATACACAAATTGCACAGCATACCAACAAAATTTACTTTGGCAATCACTCTGAAAGGAAACTGGCAGAACAAGACTAAATGCTTCCAAGACTTTCTCCTCAGAATACGGTTCAATTCATGAATAGAGGGAGAGATACAAAAAACCCCATTCATCTCAGTTGTTTTAGAGCTGACCAGAAATCTAACAGTAGAGCAGCAAGCAGGACTTTGCATTAAACATTTTAGCCACTCAGACTCAAGTGCCCATGGAAAAGGTGCATTATGGAACAAAATGTATTTACACAAAATCATTTAGTAACTGTTCCATTTGTAAGTCAGAAATACTTTATCATTTACACCCACAAATGAAACTGAAGTCCACAGAAACTGCCTGGTAAAGAAATCAAGTATTTGAAAAGTCTTTTCCAAAACAGCTTTGGTGGTGAGTTTTTCATTGTAACTGTAGGTGGGAGCTTCAGCATGAATGTCAATTAAGTATTAGAGAAACACTATATTAGGGCAAAGATCTCATAGCTTCTTATCACTCTTACAAAACTGAATTGCTGCAGATACAGCTAAGACACTGATTTGTTACACTGTCCTGGGACAGAAGCTGGAGCAGGGGAGAAGAGGAAGAAGAGTCAAACACTATTTAGGCTACCTCACCATTACCTCCATTCTCATATTTAATTTTTGTCAGAGATGGAAAGCTCACTGTTTCTACAGTTAGGATCTCTTCTCTTCATTAAGGTATCTTTTTGGCCTAACTCTTCCTGATTTAACTTACAGCATCTTAAGACCCACTAAAAAGAACAACAAAAGCTATTAGTATTATTTTACCACCATCCTTCGTTGTATGCACTTTACTTGACGTTGGTGGTAGAGTTGCATTTTTAAAGTTTATAGACTACCTAGCACAGATATGTACTGATGAACAACCGGACTACTACAAAGAGATCTACACAATGGAACTAAAACATACATACATTTTCCCTGCTCCTACTCTCAGAAAAGCTTCATGCACACTACCTGCATTGCGGGCTGTATGAGCCCTCCTGATTTGGGCCAATTTCTAACTTTACAGAAATGTTGCCTGTAGCAACGGTATAAACATTTAATATTACAGCTTTCTGATTTATATGAGAGGGTCTTTGATTGTACTTACTGATATCTGAACTTTTGCCATAAAAAAATCTAGACTAATATAATTTGTTACTCACCTTTTAGCCTATTCTCGCCCTCCCCCTCCCCATCACAAACAATGGTTATTTTAAAGATCATCAAATCAAGCTGGCAGCATTCCATAATATACTCAAAATACTTTTAAGATGGCCTGTACACTTCAGAATGCTTTAGGTAACAGCAAAAGTATACCTGCATATCTCAAGGAGAAAGACAACTCCATTTCACTACTGCTGAAACAAGTTTTTTCACTCAGCATTGCTTCCTGCAAGGACATCACTTTCATGCCTACAAACTGAAATAACATTTGAGATGTCGTGTTTCTTTTTCTTTTTCTTTTCTTTTTTCAGTCATATTATCTGTAGGAACACTAAACAAACATACACAAAATTGTTCTAACTTTTTACTCGTATGTGCTTGCATATTTTACTCTGCATGCTTTATACCTCTGAACTTCACAACAGAACATTTACCTCTTTTACTATAGCTCCCTGTTGATCTCAATTAAAGTGGCAAAATACTTTAATGCTGCCAATGCTTCACTAAAAATGAAATTATGTGGATACACAAAGAATTTAGCCTTTCTGCTACTTCATATGCATACTCTGTATTTGTGCTGAAGCCTCCAAGCTTATTGACATTCAATACAGTGTAATGCAAAAGACCAAAATCCAAGATAGCTTCCCTTTTTACATCAGTTGCATGACTCTCTATTCCCAAAGTTTCTCTTTCAGTACTTCCCAACTTCAACATCATAAACACACCATCTGCATTGTTACTGCCCTTCCCTTTACAGCTAAGATGGAAAGAACAGACACATACTCTACCACCCTTACACAAATTTGGCAACCACAGCTCTATTATTTCCTTTGGCATACAACCTTTTCATTTGAAACAGTGCACCTTTGTTATTTTTTGATGACACGTTTACACACGCATTCATTCAAATACCATTTGGGGGGAACCTGTCTTACAAGATTAAGTTTATAGCAAGATGTGTAAAATACCATCAGTCTCCAATATGACAAAAACTGTAGAAGAATCCTAGAAGGTGCATTAAAAAGCATGGCTGAAGTTTCACCATTTGGTTTATTTCAGCAGGGAATATGGAGTTGGTCTAACTCTACTGGTTACTACTGGTTGTGCTATGACAATACGCCATCAATAAGTCAGAAGGGTGAAAATGGGGGCAAATTTAGGTTTTTGCCTTTATTTATTTAGTTTTTCCTCAGTCTCTGAGAAGAATGGATACCTGATATCCAGCCTTTGAACAGGCATGTTTTGTAAAGAAAGACACTACTAGCAACACAGTTCAATCATTTCAGGGTTTTTTTTCTGAGTAATACCTAAGGCAAAAATCTATATAAATCCCACTAAATAACTAATAGCTATAAGCGTGCTGTGTATTTACAAAAGGCAGAATCTCTCTTCTCTTTGCTGGCAGAGTTGCATATCTTTTCCTTAATCACAGTCATAGGCAACACCGTGACATGATGGATCCCAAACACCTGCAATTCCCTACAATATATTTATTAGCCTATATACACTGTGTTACCTGGTTTTATTTTGATCACAGAGGCAATTTCTGAAGTGTCAAACATTACTCCTAAGTTGAAGAAAAGGTCACTACAGTGTCTTTGAAGCACCGCTACACAGTAGTGACAGAAAAGCAAAGATTGAGTTTCATGCCTGCAAGTTTTACTTAAACAAATGGCCCCAGTTTGCCTACTCACTTAGGTGCCTCTGTTAGTTTTCCCATAATTGTGAGGTCTGCAGTTAAATGAAATGGCAGATTCATCACTGATACAATCTTTGTCCAAGGTTTACAGTCCTTTAATTTGTGTGCTTTCAGGGCTTGAGGGCATTTTCCAGTAGCTTTTCTTTATCCTGAAGGGATTTGGGTATCCTTAACAGGGGACTAAATTAATCCTTACATCAAATGATACCAGAAATGTGGCCTTCACTTGTTGTCAATTTAGAATTAAAAACGAAATTGCTTTCTCAGAAAGCAAAAGGAACATAGAACACAGGTAGAAATTACACAGAAAAAAAAGATTACAGTCAATACTTCAGTGTCTACAATGTGATTAGAGAGTTGACGAAAGAGTAAATATGTCTTCATGTCTGCTGATCATAAAAACTTGAATTCACCCTATGTATGGGTGTTTGAGCACTTAAATTAAAATTAATAGAACGGCAAAAAAGTGGCAGGAGGGGGAAACAATAGCAACGTGGGGTAAACTAAAAGACAAAACTTCACAAAGAAGTCTACAACTATCAACTAAATAAACATTGTCCTAATTTACAGTCATTAGGCTTAGGTACAAATACTAATTCTTATGAAATGCCTCCAAACAACAATATACTTAAAATCTACTATTTCAGAGTGAAATGTTGAAAAGCATTTTTCCTTCATTAGGAAGGCATTTTTCTCCTACCCATGATACCTGGCATGTTGGTTTGGTTTTTTTTTCTCCTTCAAATGCAGGTGGAAAAAATACAAAACTGCTAAAGACTAGAGGACCAAGAAACTACAAATTTCATATTCATACCAGATTGATTGTTACCAGGTCTTCAGACTTCCCACAGCTGATGGTTTTTTTGACCGATTTCTAAAGAACTGGTGTAAGAGTTTTCACACAAATTTTCAAAAATTTCTTTTAATGAAATAGTAATATTTTTAACTAAATTCTCTGCTGGTCAGAAGTTGGCTCATAGATCTAACAAACAATAATTAGGCTCTATTCACTGGTCTTTATAACCAAACTAAACAACCTTGACTACTGAAGATAACTGGGTTTGTGACTCTTGGAAGAAAGGAGATAAAAATTGTGTTTCTGCTTGGTAATGCATACATGAAAGATAATTCACTGTTTAAGAAACATCTGAACCATTGCCATAACAGGTTATTGTGCTTTGTGCTATAACCTAGACTATCATAAGATGGACCTGTTGGTTCCTTTATTTCCAGAAATTTCCTTGAACCTAGTAGTCTTAAGAATTATTAAAAAAAAAAAGTCATTTCAAGACTTGTTTCAGAAAATTGTCACAATCTGCCTTCCTTATTCCTAGTAATCTTGGTATTTCAATAAGTTCACCAATTTGGGGGGGAAAAAAAAGAAATCAACATATTTTGTTGAGTAAAGAATTGTGTAAAAAAAAAAAATGGACCACTATACACCTTTACCCAGGACAAATATCCTACAGCCACAGAAAAATGGCTAACTTTAACAAATAAAAATTAGCTGTATTTTATTAATATTTACAAATGAAAATTGTATATTTACAATGTAGACAGTTCACATTAACATACCTTGTAAAAAAACAAAAAAAGATCCTCAAGCATTTGACCAGTGGAACACATTTTCTCTCCCTGAATTCAAAGGGAAATAAAATCAAGCTACATCCAAAAGCTATTTCTTTCACTCTCAGAAGGAAATTACAAGCAGAAATCTACAAGTAATAGAATGTTATTTTAAACTCACGAGAATGGTTAGATAAATTAATGTGGCATAATTGTCATACCAATGCAGGTTAAGGCACATGCATAGTAATAAAATCAAGCCATCTCAATGAAACATGTTAACATAAATTTAGTTCGAAGCTGAAAAAAAAAAAAAAAGAAAAAAAAAAAGAGCTTTGTTCTACAAGCAGAAAGAGGGGGTTTTTTTAGCTTGGAGTGGTTTTGATTTTCCTTATGTAACATTTCTACTGATCCTTTATTCAAACAGATCTTAATAATGACTATCTGCTATTGCAGATTCCTTTTTCAGGAAGGAAAAACATTCTGTTTACTTCACTGATGGGAATATCCCTCAATGCTGGAATTGCTTCTTCTTGAAATTTCTTCTGTTGCTGCTTTTTTGCATAGTTATCTACAGGAGACAATGAGAACATTTCACGTATTAAAGATTTTTTTCTTTCAAGAAACGTTACATAATGCAACACTGTACAAATTTGGCTATTGTAAGTGATTCTGAAAACCCCATCTTGCAGAGGTATAATGAGATAGTCATCAGAAATGCTTTGCATCAACATATATTAGCAGAGCCCCTGAGAAACCAACCCTACCTTCCTGTTAAAATCACTGTCTGGGACTTTGCTTGGTTTAAGATGCTGTATGACATTAAACCATAACTACCCAAAGATCAAAAGAACAACAAACCAAACAGAAAACCCCACAGTGAATAGCTCAGTCTGTAGTTTGAATACTTTGTACTAGAATTTCTGCTGAGAGATGCTTTCCACCCTCCCTTTATCTTGGCCATCACCACACAGCACCCATTCCTATAACAGCATAAACATTTTTACAGGTGCACTTTGAACACAATTATGGAACTGCTCCCTCTGACAAAAAAACCCCTTCAAATATAGTTGTTTTACAAACAGAGTAGGTCCCCCATCCCACTGGCCACACAGCCACACAAACTTTTGGGCTGACACCAAATGAGAGGGTGACATGAGAGGGTGAATGAGTGGCCAAGAACACAGGGATGACTAAATGGCAGTTCTTGACAGAAGTGTTGGAATAATGCATTTGAACTACAGCCCTGACTGATCTTTTTCCTTAGCAGTTCAGTGTAACATAATACTAATGTACATAATTTGTTAAAATGATGCAACTTCAGCAGTCTTAGCAATAGGTAACTTTCTTGCCAAATTTTATAGTCTGCATTTTTTCTAACAAAAATGGCACCTGCAAAGAGTGGTGGAATTCCTCATGAGGAGGAAGACGCAGCTGCCTGGAGAATATTGTGAATGCCTAAAACGTGTCCCCTTGGCAGGAGTAAAGGCTACGCAGAAGTTGAGAGAAAAACTGAAGAACAGCTTTTTTAGACAGGGAATCACCAACATATCTGATCAGGCCTCAATACCGCAATATCCTCCTCTGCACCACTTTGACTCCTGAATGCCTTCCCACTTCTGCCATTGCCAGGTAGGTACTCACGCCCTTCTTCCCATGACACTCTGCACTGGCTTGTAATACAAGGTGCGTGCCTGGGAGATCTTCATACGCCTAACCCCTGTTCCTCTAATGTGGTCTGTTTTACTAATAAAGTATGCTCTACTAGTTGGAAACTACTGCCATTAGATGGCAAAGAGGGAAGAGTCAGGTTCATTGCTATCTTTCACTCTAGTACTTCAGTACTTCCAAGAACTCTTTTTCTAGATCAAAATATTTAAAGGCTTAAACTTTAATTTATATTATATATGGCTACATACATACATTTACAGAAATTATCAGTTAACTATCAAAAATCTTAAAAAAACCCAACCAATAAAATTACCTGTAATGGTATCTGTGGAGTTAAGTGGAGCTGTACTCATCATGTTAATACCAAAAAGTAATACATAACCAATTCCTACAGCAACTAGTAGGTACACTGGCAAAGCAACTGCCCAGTACCTAAGGAAAAAGATTTTAAAGTTTACATATCATAATAACAAATGCCTAATGACATAATGGTTTTAATGTAGTGGTTGTTATTGTATCCAGCACAAACTTAGCCAGGAGGAAAAGAAACAGCACCTCTGAATATGGACCCTGGTCCCTCCCAAGAAGATTACTGACTGCAGAGTCACTGTAGCTAGTTTGGTATAAACCATAAAATAGATTCCTTACAGAAGGTTTTTATTTTTTTAATTACAGTTTAAAGTTTAGTGTATTTTCATTGGCAAACTTCCTGAAAACAAAATATCTAATTTATCATAAAATATTCAAATACTATTTCTTTCATTACACAATGGAAAAATTTTCATCATAGCTACTTATCAATCTAAAAAAATGTTTCACAAAGATTACAGTCCTTTATCACCAGGAAAAAACAGATTATATACAACTTTTGTTATTTGAAAATAATTAAGGGTGTCCTATGCTTACACATATTCAGGCTAAAGAGTTTAATTGGTTGAACTTACTTTTGAGGCCAATATGTTAGTCCCAATGAAAACAGCCAAGTCTCAGGAACATATGCCCAGATAAGATACAACACTGCATAAAAGAATTAAAAAGTCATAATAGTACAACTGATACTGTTTTAGACTTCCTTCCTAAGTTTTAGAGCAATACTTCCCTACCGATACATGCTGAGACAATATTTTGCTTTTACACTTTCTAAACCAAACTAGCTCTACCAAAACATTATGGAATATGCCTCTCGGACACAAAACCTGCCCAATATTGGGGCAATGTTTGTTTATATTTGCTTTAGCATTTAGTCTGATTTCCTATGTAGATAGACAAGAATTTCTTGCATCTTGAACTGCAGAACAAAAAAAACCTCAGTAAAAGGACGCCAAATGACTCTGAATGCAAAAAATGCTAAAGCAGAAAATGATCACCCAGTGGGTCATGTGGTTGGAAGAAGAGTTGGTAGAATTGCAGTGCTTGGATGGAACTGTTCAGAAAAAGTTACTGGGAATACTTTCCAATTCTTGGCAAGTTAGTCATTTTCATGTCAACAAAACCAATACTGAGAAATTTTGCTCCCTAACAACAACTCCACAGAAAGGTTTAACAAAACTTGAGGGGAACAGATTAGTAGCCAAATAGTGACACAAGTTATGGAACTGCAGTGGCTTCCTGTGAGAGGAACAGAAGCCATCTTACTTTCATTTCTTCTTACTTCCTAAGGGTGAGAAAGACTTACAGTAGGATCCTGGTTTATTATTTCACTGAAGTATATTTGCAGCACCTTTTGTTGTGTTGAAAAAGTGTTCTCACCCTCTCAAGCCTTGGTCCTGTGTGGGCACACAAGATTGCCCTGGTGAAATGCTAAAGCACTTGTCACATCAGCAAGGAAATGCTGGTGTAACCCTAACCATTTTCCATCGCTCTTGATGAGATTGACTTAATTTTCTTTCCCCTCAGTATTTGAGTGGGGAAGGTTGCACGACTATTACCTGCAGTGGTTACTGAATAGTGACAATGTATCCAATTCAAGGAAAAAAGTTACTAAAATGAGAATGCAGAGATTTTTTTAAATAATTTGACTCCATAATACTATTAAAGACCCCACAATAAGGTTAAAGACGGACAGAACATGAGGAAATCACAAAAGGCAATGACAGATCTTTGTAACAACTGACAGGTCTGGCAAGTAACGCTTAGTCCTTCATCACACACCCTTACAATTTTGACTATTTCCAGATGGTCTCAGCGGAATTACATTTGTCTCATAAGCAAAGGAACACTTTTTGGAGAAGTATTCAGTACCCAGTATACTTACTAAAGCCAAACCACGATCCTAAAAAAAGAGCAAATCCATATATTGCCCTTTCTGGCAATGGGGCCGGAGAGTTTTCAACCATACCGGTCTCTTCCCTTTAACTTCGCGGGAGGAGGGGAAGGGGCGGGGAACACGGCGAGAAGCTATTAGAGGCTTGCCGGTAAGTTCCTCTCGGAACACCCCGGTATCGGCGGGTGCGGGAAGCGAGACCGCACACGCTGCCGGTTTGGCTCCCGAGCCCACGGGCACGCGCCCCCGTCTCCTCAGCCGGGGAGGGCGGGGAGCGGACGGCGGGTGGGCGCGCGCAGCGGCCGTTTTCACTCGCCCCTCAACGGACACACAGGAGCCGCGGTGCTACCAGCTCCCTCCCTCGCTCCCTCCCTCCCCCACACTACACCTCCTGCCTGCAACCCCCCTACCCGCCCCGGCGAAGCCGCTTTGCCTCTTTCCTTTCGAGGTCACGGCCTGGCTGGGGGAGGAAACCGCACCCAGGCCACCCTCCGCAGCGGCAGAAGGAAGAAAGCGGAGGCGACCAACCGCGCTCCCTAACCCCTGCTACCGCGCGTCCGTCTCCCTGCCGGGCCGCACCTCGCGCATGCGCAGCCGCAGAACGCCGGCCGGCTCCGCCCCTCCAGGCAGCGGGCGCATGCGCAGAGCCTGCGAGTTGGCGGCGGGCGGGGCCGAGCCGGCCCCTTGCCGCCCGTTGGCTTGTTTCCTTGACGTCAGGGGGCGGCTAGCCGGTAGCGAGGACCCGGTGCTGGCGCGCGCGGCGGGAGGGGCTCGCTGTGGGGGTGGGAGCCGCCTCGGCCCTGCGGAGCTGGAGGGGAGCGCGGCTGAGGCGAGGGCCGGTGAGTGACTGAGGGAACGGCTGGCGCTGGGGCAGCGGTGGGCGCTCCCCTCCCTCCCTCGCCTCGCCGAGCCCGTGACTTCCCCTCCGCCGGTGGGGCTGGGTCTGGGAGGGTGACGCTCGTCTCTCCGGAGTCCCCAGCAGGGTGACGCCCGGCCCGGTCCGGTCCGCCTGGGGCGGGAATCGGTGCTGTCGGCCACGGGAGCCGAGGAGGAACCTCTCCGGGGCTGCTGGAGCTCTTTGCCGCGGGGAGAACTGGGGAGGGGCAGGGATGTCCCGATGGGAAACGCCGGGCTGCGACACGTTAGTGGCGAGCCTCGGGGCTTCCGGGGTCTGGCGGCAGCGGGGGGCCCGGCCGGCCCCCGCCTCGCCTCTGGCGGAGCTGCCGGGGCGGGACGGGCGACTGCCGGGCGAGGCGCCGGGGGGCAGAGGGACGCGTGGCCTGGGCGGTGGGTTCGCGGCTGGTTCTGTAAGACGGGCTGCCCGGCGGGGCGGGCGAGGTGTTTTAACTCCGCTCCCCGGGTATGTGGCAATAATTGCTGACGTGCTGCCCCCTCACCCGGCTGGTAGAAACTGCCCTTCCCGCTCCTGCCTGTCAGGTGTGAGGTAGCGTGCTGGAGTGCTGTCAGGCGTCAGGGACTTAGAAGACTGTCAGAGAGTTAGTCGATGTAACTAGCTTTTAACTGGTGCTTTAGGTTACTGCTTTCAAGATTAATCTATGCCATGTCAAAATAAGAACATGTATCTTCAATGAAACTCTTGCAAACTGTAATTTAATGTTGTGATCATTTTAGGTTCTGCAAAGCACATGTTATTTGTCTCTTACCTCCCCCTCATGTATTCTCATAATCCTTTTTTTTCAGGATCATGTACCATGGGTGAACCTATATCTGAATCCGAGTTTGCAGCCTTAGCTTTTTATGCTGGTGATAAATCTTGCTGTGAATTGGTAAGCAGGTTTAAAACTAGATGAAAAACTTGCAAGATGTTCCAGTGGGGTTTGTACCCAGATCTGATCTACAGAGTAATTGCTGGTGTTGATTAATTCAAACTGATGCAAAGACACCTCATACCACTGTATGTTACTCACTTGCAAAAGTACGAAACTGGGGTAGACCTTAGAGACTGTGTATCCTCTATCAGGCAAGCTTTACTGAGTGCATATGCAACCATGTAAAACTAGACGGTAGTGCATAGGTCCTATTAACAGAACTTGACCAATCTGTTGGCTGTGTATCCAGGCCATGCTTGGGATGATATACCTCAGAGTGACAGGTTCAGTTCTTTTAATTGCAAAGCAATCACAACTTAGTTCATGAAAGTTCAAGTCTGCAAATTAACTACAGAGTGTTCACCCGTTCTTTGTTCTTGTCATGTCTTACGTTTTTTTCTAGGTCTTTGTGCCCAATAACGCCTCTGCTTATTTAGCTGTTGTTTTTATCAAATAAACCGTAGCACTATTCTGTTTTAATATTTCCAAGAATACTTTTCTTGACTCTTATTTTCCCCTTCTTGCTATGCTTTAGTAGTCTTAGAAAACACTGTGGTAGTTAATCTTTCTGCTGCTTGGAAAGTTCAGTTATGAGTTATTTATCCTCAGTATTGTTGCTACCAAATACTAACTAGCTGGCCTACTATTCTTCTTCCTATGCAGAAACAAAAAGTACAGGTAAATTGAATTTCTTACTTGTGAAGCTGTGTCTTTACAAGGGACTATTACCAGTAGAGTAGTGAGTCTCACTGGAAATTGTTTATATTGATAAAGACTTTTTTTGTGTGTGTGCTATGGACAAAATAAAGTACTTTAACAGCTATGTTAGCATAAGATACTAGACATTTTATTCCTTAAGGTGATGTGTGTGCTGTGCTATGGAAAGAAAGCCCTTGATTCTGTGCAAGTGCTAAATCTTGATTTTCGTATTTGCTTTAGTGGAAGTACCACCTTGGGCTTGATGTCTAGAGGGAGTATGTGGTTTGTTCTGTTTTTAAATATTGTAGCAAAATCCACACTGTGGAGTGAAGGGAGACGTTCAGTCATCTTTCAACTGAGTGTGAAATAATAGTTAATTTTTTTCCTTTTTGTTATCAAATGTCTGTTAAATATGTTGATGTTATAATAACTTATTTTTGAGACTAAGCCTTGATTTACATGTAATGTTGTAATAGTTCAGAAATGCTACTTTGGGTGAAATCATGTGATTGCTTGTCATCATCTTAGGTCAAGTTAGTAAGTCATTGCACAGCATGCTAGTATGTCCAGAAAGTCTGCCATGGAAAGAGTAAAGGTCTTTTAAAGAAACTTTATGAAAGATGTGTTTGGTAATTAGTTTGTTTTTATACTTTTCTCCAGTCATATTCAGAAATAGCTTTGCATTTCTTTGAAATGATAATGCAGCAATACATGGACACAATATGTAGTATTTATTAAATGACACGTATGTTAATGTTTGTTAAAATAATAGACTTTGTAGGGATCTGTACAACAGAACAAAGTAATTTATTCTTCAGCTTGAGAACCTCATATGGAGTACTATGTTTTAAACCCATTACAGTATTGATACAGTATGCTGCCATGAAATAGTAAATCAACCACTCATTACACTTATTTTGAGAGATATATATTTATTTAAATATACACACACTAACTGTCAAAACTTAATTATTATTTTTTGAAAACCTGTGTTGTCTTCTTAAACACGTTTCCCTAGGTGTTCTTGAACACTATATTGCTGCCTAGTACCCGATTTTGAATTATTAATTTTTACAATACTATTATAGTGTGATTTAATGCATTGTTTAAACTATTAAAAATTTTCCCATCCATTAATCTATGGATATTTTTTTAATGAATATGCAGGTAAACACTTTTTTCATAAGACAGCAACTAAACCATTGTGTCAGATAACTGTAGTAAACATGCTTTTTTCCCTGTTTTTGTTTGGTTTGTTTGCTTTTTGGCTGTGCTTAATGTGAATTATAAAGATTGGATCCAAAGGGGTTTGTTTTTTGATAGTGCAAAATATTGCAGGCTTTAAGTTTCCTTGTTTTCCTCAGAAAACCATTGGCAGAACTGCAGGAACATGTGGGAGAATGGGAAATACCAGTAGTATTTTATTCTAGAGGAGATGGGATGGGGGGAAAAAGCATGGGGAATTCACCCACCTCATATTGGTCTTAGAAGATAACGAGATGCTGGTGAGCTTTGAATGAGTATTATTAACGTTTATAAAAAGCTTCTGTTCAGAATGAGTAGGTACATAGAAATAATTTTCCCATCTAGGTCCATGGTGTATGCATGAGTATATTAGTTAATTACTAAATAATTATGGTTAGTAATAGTTAACTAAATAATTTTAGTTAATTATTATTTATTTTTGTTAATTAATATGTCTACATTAGTATTTTAGTTTGGATCAGGAGAACTCTTTTGAAGCAAATATCCCAATTGTCCCTGTCTCTCATGTTTTGGCTTATGTTGTGAAGAGGTCTTGGAGCATGCTAGTTGGATTCATTGGGGTGAAACTGATCTAGAAGGTGCTTTTAAGAGCATAGGTTATGTGCATCAACGATGAATGGGTGCTCTGTCTATAGGACTAGATTTGAACCAATGCAAACTAAAACCACTTGAAGAGCATATAATGGGAAAGTAGCCTGCTCAGTAACAAATTCTTTGCTTTACAAATTTGTTTCTTATTGATCATGCTGCTTGCTTATGAAGGTATAACCATAGAACATCTTTTATACTGGTCTAAATATGTGCAATAATTACCTATTCTTGAGAAAGGAATTGGTGACAGATCATAAAAATCACTTCCATTCCTCCCTTCCCCTGATGTAAACAATTTATATTGGTTTAATATTTAGAAACAGTTAAGTAATCATCGCTTTAGTTAGTGCAATGCATTTGCAAGATGTGCAATGTTAAAAAACGTGTTTATCTTTAGGGTCATGGCGTGTTTATACAGCGATCGCCTCATAAGCCTAAAACAGGTATGTAAACTAAACCAATATTACATAACTTTCTAACGCACTTTTTGTGCTGTGCTTGGATCTTTTGCTATTTCCCTTTTTTCCTTATTTTGTCTGAATAAATAGAAAATTATTATTTCTGAGCAGAAGCATTGGTATGTTCTTTTACACTGGAAGAATTCTCATATTTTTGTCCTAAGATAATGTGCAGAAGACTGCTATACGTTTGTGAGAAGAGTGTAAATAGTCAATAATACTTATACACATGCAGTAAATTAATGCTATGAGGATGGAGATTTAAGGTTTGTATTACCTGTGTTTTAACTGTAGCTATGTTTTAGCTGTATATGTCTAAAGATACCTTCAAGTTGATCTTTGTAGGTAAAGTTTTGCAGTTACAATATTGAAAAATTTTAATAGGTGCAGAAAAGCAGGTGGCTTAACAGTACGTCACGTTCTTCAAAACTGTATTCACTGTAAAAATGGAAACCTGTAATATATAGGAAACTCAGATGAACACAGCCAGCTGTGTAAAATGAATTTTTGCATGTGTTCAGACTCTCAGACAATACTGCTTCTGCTCTGAGAGTACTTGATGCCACCTCAATAGTGTAATAAGGTTCTTTACCTTTCTAAAGACAGCCTCTGAGGGAAATGGATTTATTTTTGAAAGAGCCATGTATCACACACATAATGACCTCTGGAGAAAAAAGAAGAATATTGCTTATCTTTTTGTACTATGTTGCTTTGTGCCACACTACTCTGGATTTACTGTAGAAAATAATTAAATGGGTACATTTAGAAGAGGCTCATGTTTTATCTTGAAAATACCATCCCTTACAGCCACAGCCCTTGTTAGGCTCCTCATTAGAAGCAGGCTGCGTTTATTAATTTATAATATATTATGTCAGTACAATTCAGAACACAAGCAATTCCTTGAGCAAGGAATTTAAAGCCTGCGAGCAGGTCCCTATTCTTACCTCCATATAAATTGTCTCTCCCGCTTCAATTTATAAAAACCCACAAGTTGCCAGATGTAGAGTGTTCAACTTTTCTTGTTTTGGTCAGATAGTACTTAGGAATACAGTATGGAAATAACTGATGGTTTTGAATGTTTATTTGGACTTTGATTACTTGTAATGCCTGAATTGCGTAGTCTAATTCCTAACTGTTTTCTTGAAGATGTTGATCCCTGTGAAGTGTGGTGCAGTCAGCCGGTTGATATATTAAGAGAATATTGCAACATTATTAAAATACGCATATTTTGGCCTCTTCTCTTCAAAAGTGAAAGTAATTCTTTGGTAGCTGATTGGAGGTAAGTAATCATGTTCTGGAAGTGATTTCACTAGCCTTTACGTTTCTTTTTATTACCTGTGAAAGATGATTGTATACTTTCAGTAGGGGATAAGCGGTCTGCAGGAATGTTTCTACTAGTGAGCTAAGCTGGTTAAGGTCAGAAGGTATAGTTCTTGAATATACAGAAGAAAATATTCAGAATGGGTTTCTGAAGTTTGGAATCTAAGAATGTGTTTAAGTACTTAAATGGATGCCTTATATTTCAAAAGTACCAAAAGCTTTGCAGCTCTTCCCGCCCCTGCCCTCCACTGTAGGGCTTGCTTTGAGTTAGTAACCATGCTCTTGCTTAGATCTAATTACCATAAATATTAGTAATTAAGTCCATGTAATACAGTGTTATTTTTCTAATTAATAACTTGTGCTGTTTTGAAGCAGTTCACAGATCTTAGACCGGAATTGGAAGAGACTCTGTGATTTAGAGGTTTTGGAAGACCTTGTTGATTTAATTAAAAAAGTTGTTGTAAGTACTGTATTTTAACTTTGTAAGTTTTCATATATAATAAGTTAATTAATTCTGTACCTTATGGAGCTTGGGATTGTATCTTAAATTAGACATTTCCTTTTGCTGGACTGAATAAGTCATCTGATAGCTGAGTTGCAGCTTTCTAGAAAGAAAGTGTATCATAGGCTTTATTACAGTCGGGTTAACTTACTAAATATTTGCAGAGTCAATAATACAATTGACTGGAGCCCTTGTAAATTGCTAAGAAAGAGAATAATATCAGTGAGAAAAATGGCACTGTTCCCTGATGAACAAGTTAAATACTTTTTTTCTCCCCCTCCACCTCATTCAACAAATTATATTTAAAATTTGCTATTGTTGCTGTCTTAAAACAGAAACATAACAGTGCAGAGGAGAGAATGATATAAGAAATGTTCTCAGCAGCTGAAGGGAAAAAATTTTTTTTATTTTTATTTTTTTGAAAAAATTTAGATATGACATGTTTTTAAAAAAAATTGGTTTGTTGAAATTCTGTGCTCAACCCCAAGCTACACTTTTCTAGTCCACCTTACTGTAATACGACTTTCTATGATTAGGTGTTCATGTACTATATTGATCTCTTGGATTCATACTTCCTTATGCTCTTTTTGCTGCTTCCTTCTTCAGGCTATCCGGGTGCTCTATTTTCACCTCCTTGTACTTCAGGATGCCCCTGCAGTTTTTCCACTTTGTCTCATGTGATGGGTTCTTGTGCTGTTTCCTCCTCTGATAGTCTCCCATTCAATCTTTATACGAGAGGGTCTGTGTATATTCCTGTTCCCCTGTTTACCTCTGCTTCCCTCTTCTTACTTCCTCAGCCTGTATCTCCTTCTCCATGTAAAAGATTGTATATCCAATAGTAAAATTTATTTAGAGGAGTAGAAGATCTCAGGAGAGGAAGTACTGTTGTTTTGGATGGTTTTCATTGGATGTATCAGCTGGTTCTTTGGTATGTGGATAACTGCAGAAGTGGTTAAAGTGGCTGACTTTCCTAACCAGATATCATATCATCCATGAATTCTCTATTTCCACATCAAGATTTATTTATTTTTCAGCAAACATGGTAGGGGATTTGCAACTGAATACAAGAATATTTCCTGAAACTTTGAAATCGACCAGAGCAACTGTCCAAATGATACTGCATTCAAGCAGAACAGAAAATGTTATTGTGTTGAACCTGAGCAGAGAGAAACTAAAGTTATCAGATCTTAATAAGTTGTTTTTTATTTGTTTTTTATCCCTTTTCCAGAACGTTCCACCTTTTATCGGTGGCATACTGAGAATTGGCAGCAGAATAGAAAATGTAAGTTTCTCGAATTATTTTAAATAGGAATGCTTCTTTATGTGTGAACACAAACAAAATATTTGCACAAATATCCAAAATTTTAGAATGCTTCCATAAATAAATTGGGTCTGTAGTTTTTGGAATATGTAGTATATAGAACTGGGGTTGCCATTTGTTGCAACTCTGAGCCTCAAAAATCTGTGAGTGACAGGAACTGTGAAATAAATATCATTGGTGTAAGAAGACCAAAATGAGTGAGAACTTTGGGTGTAGTTCAGATGCTGAAAATAAGTGGTCTCTCTCTGAGGTTACTACTGCAGTGGAGTGGATGGGTTTAGGTTGTGCAGCTGGACCCCAGGTCAGCCCTCCAGTATCGGCTTTGGTACCTGCTGGTGGCTTTCCTTGTTGCTTTGTCACAGGTCTACCACTTCTTGTTCCTTTGAGATGTCTCTGTGCTCTCTCTGCCTTCAGTCTTGAAGATTCCTAGATTCCCTCCCATAAGCACACAGTTCTATATCTGTGGTGTGTTTTGCTTTGTCCTCTCTTTCTGTGCTGGTGTTGGTTTGTTATGCTATAAGTCTAGGTATGGGCAAAAGGCAAACATGCTTTTTATGTAAAGATAAGAAGTTATTGTTAGTATAATTGAAGCCTTCCAGAATTAGTTATTCCAGAAGAGGAAAGAAAACAAATAAACAAATATGACTAAGCAGAAAAACTCTTTAATGATAATACAATTCAAAATGTAATATACACTTTTCCTAGTATCTGACCCTTTTCCAGGTGGTGTGCTCACTCTTGTACTGCTCCTCAGTCTGGCTTCTGTCTGGTGTTAGCATGTGTGGGGTGGGGGGTATAGTCATCACTACCTGGAGTGTTTTGCTGCAAGGACTGGTATTGATGTTTTCTTCCTCCTTCTAGGAAGGTTCATTAGGTTCATTTACTTAGGTTCATTAGGTTCATTCACTTAGGTTCATTTTTTATATTTGGTAATGCCTGCTCTTTATTTTCATTGGTCTGCAGGTTCAAGTTGCATATGGTTTTACTATATATAGCATGTTTTATGTATGTTAGAAACTGCTTTTGCCCAATTTTGACCAGCTATATTTATTTTTTTTGGCTGCTTGTTTATAGCCATTGGTTCTCCAGTGTCAGCTTGTGCCCTATTTCTTACTATCCTGTGCCTGTACTTCTCTAAACTGCATTATGTGTCTCCAATTTTCATGACCTATGCTCTATCGTATTTGGCTTGCATTTCTCTATGCTGCATCATTATGTCAGTCACAGTAGCATTAAATAATTCTTACTACTGTCTATATGAAAGCTATTGTTGTACCATATAAAAGTAAACCAAATTAGTCGTAGCCACCTGGTCAGAAGAAAATTGGTGTTACAGTTAAAACCAAGTTAAAGCAGAGCTCTAAGCGGGTTAGGACAAGCTCAGAGTAAGCCTGACAATTCTCGGCGCTGTGGCAATGCAAACTCTGTACAAAGCCTGTGGCCTGTTACTAGCAACGGCAATGCTGTATGAAGGGGCTACAGGGCTACAAGTAGGGCTAAGCTCGATCACTGAAATGATGCAAAAGTGCTCCTCTTTGGAGACAGGTTGAAAATCTTTTATGAGATTCTCAAATAGTGCTACTGATTCATTGTGAAGGACTGTTAATGGCTGAGTAAAGTTGTGGAAAAAGCTTTGGAAACCTGCTGATCCATCTTCATTATCAAATTTGGTGTACAGTAGAACTATAATCATTGCATTTTTCAGCTTGTAAACTTTGGACTGTGAACATTCTTAGTTTCCCTGTGTTTGACACTTTTCCCACACCTTTTGGTTTCTGCTGCCTTCTGTAGGTTAACTGCAAAAGCTAAAATAAAAACATTGACGTTAGAAGACAGTATCATAACTGATAGTAGCAATAGGAGAAGCAGAATAGGTACGATTGTATGTTACTGCTGGATAACCCAGTTCCTGTATTTTTAGTGATATTTGTCTTAGTTGTGGGTTTTTAATTATTTTTCAAAATCTGTAGGCCCAGATAATGGGGAGTATCCCAGGCAACGGGCATTCTTAACTCAATCCCTCTCCTTCAAATAAACCTCGGTAGCTCAAAGAATTTAAATTTAGTTTGAATAGAAGGGAAGTAATAATTTACAGAATTAAGTCTTAGCCCTGGCCTGTGTGTCCAACAGCCTGGAGAATGTTGTTTTTTTTAATCAGGCTTGTCACTTCATACCAAAGCAATTTTCTGTGCAGTCATCAAAAAAAAATGTTTCTAAATCAAATTCTATAATTTGAATCGCTCCCCTGTCTCCTGTTGAAAGAATGTCTGCTTTCATTTTGTGAATATGCTGTATTATGCTGTGCTTGAGTTATCCAGATATTTATATTTCTGAGCTGTTGTCTATTTCAAAGGCCGACAAATCAGGGACATGTGCATAGTGTAAGTGCTACAGTAGTATTGTTTGTTATACTTACATGGAATGCTTCCACTATATTGCCAGAGCTGTTGTTTTGTGTGGGGTTTGTTGTTTCTGTTTTAAGACTGCTTTGTGTAGAATTAGTTACCTTTTTTTTCCTTTATTTTCCTTTTCTTCAATTGAAATAGGGTGTCTTTGATGTTGGGGATGCGCTTGATTGGGTCAGATACACAGGTGATGTCAGTATTCTGCAGAGGCTGGAGAAACTTGGTGATTTTGGTTGGATCTATCTTGAAATTTTCTTTGCTGAATGTAAGTATGAAAACTTTTGAAAAAAACCAATGGTGAGGAAAGTCACCTGTGTTGTAGTTATGACATAGTTAATGTTTGTATGTATTTCATTAATCTGGAAGTGACTGCAAGAGTGACTGGAAAAATAGTGGTGGTGATGGTGGTATGGGGTTTTTTCCTTGTTTTTTGCTTATTTGAAGCAGCCAATTCTTCCTTGAATCTGTGTATGTGGGTCATATTTACAGTGCACGTGCTCTTTCTGAACAGGAGGTCAGAACATTTTTTCTTTTGAGTGTCCACTCTTGGCTGTATGTGTACCCTTTATTCCTTTCACTTAGGGTTAAGTTGAAAGTTGCCGAACATACTATTTGAGACTTTCTGTTAAATGTTTGGCAGAGCGTTTTGTCAAAATATTGAGATGTTATTCATATTTCAACAATTAGCTTGTGAAGCTCATAGGAGCTACCGTAAGATATTCACACTAGCAGCAGAACTTCTGCTGAAATGACAAAAAGCTCCCAGGCCCACTGTTTTTGATGTGTGTTAAATGGCTTGTATTCTGCTCTTTTTTGCATATACACATTCTAACTCAGCTGTTGCAGTAAGTAACAGGGTGGTAGAAATCAAATTTCCACGTGAGGAGAAGAATCTTTTTATAGTTAAGTACTGAAGTACAAACTCTTTAAAATACAAATCTTTAAAATGCAAATTTCTTTAAAACACAATTGAGTTTCACTTGATTGCTTGAAATTAGCAAGCGCTTAAATATTTGACAATCTGCAGCCAGTTATTTTGGGCTTACCAAATAATAAATAATTCCTTTTCTTTTGAACTTTTCTGTTGCTTGATTTGTTTCTACTATTTAGTTGGTATGTCAAATTTTGTTCTAGTCAGAAAACAGAGCATGATTCTTAGCACCAGAAGATAAACCCTACTTCTTGTCTATGTTAACTTCTTCACCCACTGTATTTTTCTGAATTTTTTCTGCAGGCAAACGTTATATTACTAAGGTTGCTTTGGAAGATTGTAATTTAGTTGAAGAATTTAAAGCTGTGACGTGTGAAAACTGTAGGAAGGTGAGAGAAGATATCAGAATGTGTTTGTGCTTTTCCTTTTTCATTGTTACTTTTTGTGATTTATTATGATCAAAGATAAAATGACCAAATGATCAAAGATAAAGATTTCAAAAGCTTGAGTGAGTAATTGTCCTGACATAAATAGTTATCTTGAGAAATCCTGGCCTAATAAACAGAACATTAGTTGTTTATGTTGCCAGTGTACACTGGAGAGTGTTCCCCTCCCAATCCCCCCAAAAAACCTCAAGGAAATGCGTTTAATATTGATAGAAGATTTTTCAACTTGATCCTTCTAACACAGAAATAAGATGCTCTCAAATTCTTTGCCATTTTTTTCTACAGGAGTCTGGTTAATTCCTGTGTCCTCCTTGCTACAATTCCGTAGTTCAGGAGCTACGCTGAAGGGCATTGAGTAGGGAACTGATTGACCTGTGCTGTACTCAGCTATTTGCTATTTGACATGTGCTTGCTTTTGATGATGACTATTATGGAACTCAAGAGACCTTCTGAGTTAGTCCTGCTTTTTAATCACTGTTCATTGTATTCTTGTCTGCAAAACCTTTTCATTTGTACGCTTTTAAGCTTATTAATTGCAATGAATTAAAAGTATTTAATTACAATTAATAGTGCGTATGTAACCTGTTTTTACAAGCATAAAAACTTAACTGCCTCTTGTTGAATGTTTTATTTACTTCTCACTGCAACTGAGTTTAATTACAGTGGTTGCCAAATTGTTTTTTCTTGATTTCACAGAACAGTGAATCTATGAAACAGAAAGGAAATGAGGAATTTTCCCAAGGAAACTTTGATCATGCTATAATGTCATACACTAAAGCCATAGAGTTTTGGTAAGAACTGAACTGGTTAACTAGATTGTGCTGTATCATATGTATTCAGCTTATTCAGATTTATCCTGATTTTGTATAGTTTTGCATGAGCTACTCTACTTAGAGGCCAAATGATACCTAATTTAAAAAAAGCTACATAATACATTTTTTTGTTCTATTTTATTTCTTGTTACTAGTGGTTGTTTGCACTTTTACTGTCCCAAAAGTCCTGGTATCTGCTCTTGGCAACTCTGTATGCGACAGGCTTGCTTTCATTTGGGAAGAAATTAAACAAGACTTACAAAAAAGTAATTTGCCAAAGGGCTTTGGAGACTTTCCTGGCCTCTCTAAAGGGGCAGGGAGACAGAGATTAAATGAGAATTTATGTCCTATGCATATAGAGCATTTACTCCCTTCCTGTAGTACGCACGTAATGTGAACTGGCTACAGAACACTGGTTTGGTGTAATCGCTACTTGTGTTGTAGTCGTGCAAATGCTGCTTTTACAAGTTCTGGTGTCTATGAAATATGGTGAAATTCATAAAGTCTCACCTTTCATAAAAATTCATTGTACAACCTGTTTTATTTTTTCATTTTGAAGTCTGTAGCTTTATAATTGTGCAGTTGAAATGATTAGCATTTTGCTGATGTCTTGCTTCAGATCTTATGTCACATAGTAGGATACATTTCAATCCCAAATTCGGGTTGATTTTAGCTTTCTTGAAAAGTTGGGTAGGCTGACTTCAGTCAAGTGAGTGTATCTGAGATGATGGAGCAGGCTGGAGAAAGCTTTGCTCAGGGTAGCTGATGAGGGGGAGGGAGGAGCCGAATTCAGTGAAAGAGCAAAAGAAATCCCATGGCTTGGAAAGGGCAAAGGAAGTCTCGTGGTTTCCAGGGGTTGTAGAGCTGAGCTGTTGTTACAGCTATTTGTCAGAAATCGTTCTTTGTACTTAAGACCCTGCTGGAAGGTGAAGGATAGCTCAGTGATGTCTAACAGCTAGGGAATCCTTCTTCATCAATTCTGTGTGCTGTCTTCCCTTTCTCATTCTCCCAGTGTGAGCTGACTTTCATCTGCTTCGTCATCACACTCCTTCCCTAATTAGCTGCATCCTCCCTTGGCTTCTTTTCAAGGGGTTGCTGGATTACATATACCAATTTCCCCCTCTCATTCTGTCCCATCCCTGGAAGTGTTCAAGGCCAGGTTGGATGGGTCTTTGAGCATCCTGGTCTAGTGGAAGCTGTCCCTGCCCGTGGCAGGGGGATTGGAACTAGATGATCTTTAAGGTTCCTCCAACCCAAACCATTCTATGATTCTCCATTAAGTATGCTGGGGGCAGTGCTTTAGCTCTTTAGAACTGCTGCTTTGTCTGCCCAGTCAGGCAGACGGTTATGAAAAAGTTGTAGACCCAGTGATCCAGAAGTGTTCATGAGATACTTGATTTAATTAGGTCTTCAAAATTAGGAATTCCAGAACAAAATAAAATGAGATGTATGTGACACTCGAGCTAGCTTTTCAATGCTTCACGCCTTTTTTGCCTTTTTTTTTTGTTTGTTTGTGGGGTTTAGTCTTGTCTTTTTTTTTTTTTTTTTTAAACACAACTT
>VFFE01007030.1:126325-207619 GCA_008921705.1 Burhinus oedicnemus | reverse complement strand
GAGCCTAGTGACTTGGGAGAAGGAGTTTAAAAAAAAAAAAAAAAGAGAGATTTAAAGTAGGCTCAGAGTGATTTGAATTGGTTGGAAGTTGCATTAGTGGGCCCAGATCTTACAAATTATTACATAATTAAAACTAATATTCACTAATATTCTCAGTGACTTAACTTGTAAATCAATGGACTACTCAAGGAAGCTTGTATATAATTGTTGGTGCTAGAGTGCTTGCAGACAACTATTGTGAAAACTTACTTTTTTTCCCTTAAGATTTTCAAAAGTAATACACGTTACTAACTTCTCATACTTTTTTCTTTAAGTCCTGCAAACCATCTTCTGTATGGAAACCGAGCTCTTTGTTTAATTCTTACAAGGCAGTACAAGTAAGTAACCCCTTGTTTATAATCTGAAATGTTGTGGTGATCTGCAGTTAAAAATTGACAATATACTTAGGAAAACAGTATTTTTAAAACTTAAGTATGTAGTAATTGTGATGTTACTACCTCATAAAACTGATATTAAGAAAAATTAATATTAGCTGTATCTGTTGGCAGTATGTAACACCATTTAAAATTTGTGTGTGTGGCAGGGTTATACAACAGAAAAAAAAAATCTTAGTACCAGTGAGCACTGTGATTTTTATTAAAGCTCTTGAAGAAGAGATCAGTGTGGGTATGGGGGTTATTTTCCTTAAGCCAGTTCTTAAGCTAAAAATCTTGTTTATGAACAAGGTGGATATATACATTTTATGTAAAGCCAACCCAAAAATTTATTGTTAGTATAATTAGTCCAGATGTAATTGTTGAAATAAAAAGAAATAATAACAATGTAATTAAAATTGCTATCCATGTGATTCTTTCTGGCCATTTTCCTGGCGTTATGCTTGCCCCTCCACTGCACCTCTGGGTGACTACTGAAGTCAGCAGTTCCATTGCTGTAGCAGTGGGGTGAGAGCTGTCAGTGTGCACAGTCCTTCTGTAGGAGGAAAGTGGTGTTCGTGCTGATGGTTTCTTGTTCCTCACTCTGGGATCCACTTGGGGTCACTTTTGTGTTTGCTAACATGCTATTACACCTTTGCTCTGTCTTTGTCTGCAGCTCCATGTTACATCAGACTTTACTATACATGTTACTTTTTATGGACAATACTTTTTCTTTGTTACTGTATTTGCCAATTTGTATAGAATTGGCATGTCTTTACCTGACTGTTGGTGAATAGTTTATAGCCATGGGGTCTCCAGTGCCAGGCCTGTGCCCCGTATCTTGTCAGCTTGTGCCTGTGTCCTTTGTTCCATCCTGTGTCTCCACTTCTCAAGGCCTCTGTTGTCATATCAGGCTTGTATTTCTTTACAGCACATCATCATTTTGGAGTCATAAATACCTCATTCTGTATAAATAGTGGTAACAAGCAGTTATTCCATCTAAATCTGTAGTTATACCACACAAAGATAAACAAAAGTAGAACAAATTAGCCACAGACACGTGGTCAATTAGAGAAATTGATGCCACAGTTAAACCAAGTAAAAGAAAACTGCAGGCAGGTGAAGCTGCAGGCTGAGCAAGCATGAGACGCCTCAGTCCTGAGGTTTTGCATACTCAGTACAGAGCTTATGGCCTGCTATTGGCAGTGGCAATACTGTATTACAGGACTGTGCAGTTATATAGTGTTCTCCAGATCATCCGCTGAAGTGTTCGTGGCTTTACCCAAGGCACGTGTCTTCCTCCCATTTTCAGAGCCTGGTGAGAGGCAGTGGTCATGTTCCCTCCCAGGCTTTGATGCAGGACAGGACCTTTCAGGGCAGCTCGGCCTTCTGTCCTGATGTTTTGACAGTGCTCAGGGACACCTTCCCTAGCACTGCACCAGGCTGTCGAAAGGTGGCACTGGAGGAAGGACTGGGTGGGTGAAAACAAAGCATAAGGCACACGCTAAGAGAACAAGGCAAGTGCTTCATTTTTTTTCTGATCTTCTCAACTGCTTTTCTAATATCTTAGTATCTGGAGGTTCTGTACCCCACTATCTGTCTTTTACTCAAATGTTTTTTCCTTGTGTTTGCTTCCTTTGCAATATGAATATGGTGCTATTTCTCCCATTCTAATCACTAGTTCTCTTGTGTGGTTTGTTTTTTTTTATTACTAATTTCTTTACATATATTGCTACGTCTCTAAATTCTGCCATTACTAATTGGGGGTTTATATAATTTGGGGAGAGGGATTTTTTCTTGTTCTAACTTGCTTTCATTTCACTGAATTAATTCTTCCTGAAATATCTGAAGAATTTTGTTTTGTAAAACATGCTCCTTGTCTTGAAATTATTGTCTCTTTCATGTTTTTCATAGAATAGTTTGTGTTGGAAGGGACCTTTAAAGGTCATCTAGTCCAACCCCCCTGCAATGAGCAGGGACATCTTCAACTAGATCAGGTTGCTCAGAGCCCTGTCTAACCTGACCTTTAATGTTTCCAGGGATGGGGCATCTACCATCTCTCTGGGCAATGCGTTCCAGTGTTTCACCACCCTCATCGTAAAAAATGTCTTCCTTCTATCTAGTCTAAATCTACCCTCTTTTAGTTCAAAACCATTACCCCTTGTCCTAGTGCAACAGGCCCTGCTAAAAAGTTTGTCCCCATCTTTCTTATATGCCCCCTTAAAGTACTGGAAGGCCGCAACAAAGTTTTCTTTACCACAGAGCATCTCATTCTCCTCCTTCAGATCCCTCTGTACAAGCTTTCTTCCTATAATAGGTACAAAAAACGGTGGTGACTAGGCAATTTATGAATGCTTTCATGTGAAACAAGTTGGGTTTGGTTTTTTTTTTTTCATATTCCTTCCCTTTGTGGAGGTAAATTAATGCCTCATAGGCCTTTGCAGGCCTCTCAACTTAGGTCTTGCTGCAGACATTTTCTAAAGGCCTCACTGAGTCAGCATGACCCAGCTATCAAAGGAGTGAGTTATTTGTAAGCTTCCTCATCTGAAGTAATCCATATGTGACTGCTGTTTGTTGTAATTTACTACATTCTGACACATAGCTGTACTTCAGCGAAGAATGAGTGGTACATCCCAGAGGTATATGAACTCTGTAACTGCCCGCTTTGGCCAGCATTGGTATCAGCAGAGGCTGTCACTGCTGCTGTGTGTTCTCTCCCGTAGCCATAGGGATAGTCTGCTTCTCTTCTGACCTGACCAAAATTGTAATTCTGGTGTGATTATGTAACTAACCTCTAATATGATTTCTGTCAAAATATTTAGGTTTGGTATTCAGGCTTTTTTATTAAGACTTTGCTTTTTAAAGGAACATTTTGCTAGAACCCAGTTAAGGGGTAGGTGCATATGCAGAAATGCTGGAAAACCTAGTAGGTAGGGGGAGGGAATAAATATCTGATGGGTGAATTAGTTGAGACTGTAACATTTTAACCCAGGTAAGTTTCAGCTAAGAAGTGTTATCTGAACATGCCTTTACACAGGTGAATTAACTGTTCTTCTATTTACTTTCTGTTTTTATAGTGCCTTGTATGTAATGTCTGTAGATTTTTCTGAAGTATAAATAATAAATACCTCTTCTTTTTCCCTCCCTTCTCTAAGGAGAGCCCTTGCTGATGGAAAAAGAGCCACTATTTTGAAGCCTAATTGGCCAAAGGTTAGTTTCATATACACTTCAAAATTGTCTTTTGTTGGTACTGTAAACCAACATAAGAACCCAGAGTCTTAATGACAGGTTTGACCCAGGTAGATAATGACAGATTCACATCTGTGTTTAGCACTGATGACAGTAGAATGAACACAGTACCTTGTGGACTAAAAATGCTGCTTCAGTCAGCCAAGTACAAAGTTTTCTTGTATTTTTGTATTAAAAATGTTGTTTTGACATGCTTGTAAGTGTTGTTACATGGTGTTCTGCATATGTAAAGACAGAAGAAAACATTTATTACATTGTTGTGCATTGCTTTGTTATCACAATGCTTTAAAAAGAATATGTGTAGTCCTTACAATAAAAAAAAATCCTGATTAATGACCAACATGTATTTCCCAATATTCTTGCCTAAAGAACAGTAAATAAGGGATAGTTACAAAATTGTAAAGTAGTAGTTTAGATTAGGGGAAAAAGCAAATTTGCTCTTTTCCAAAGCCAGAGGCTAGATGCTACTCCGAGTGAATTATCTTTCTGTTTCAGTGTGCTGAGTAGTTGAAAACTTTGATTATTCATCATTTGACCTGAAACAGATGGAGTAGATAACTTTTGAGAATGTAAAATTTTACTTTGTATTGTCTACTGCAGCTGTTTTGGATATAAATTGTTTTCTTATTTGTGTGAATGAATGCTTGAATTCAAACTTATGTCCATGTAGGGTCACTACCACTTCTGTAAGGCACTGTCGCTGCTGGGGGAACACGAACTGGCTTTGGAAGCTAATGAGAGAGCTCAGGAACTATGCAAGAATATTCTTGATGGGCTTAAGGATCTTATTCAACAAAATGACAAGTTAAGGAAGACATTAGAAGAAATCAATGGTAACCTTTTCTGATTTTAAGATCTACTTTGAATATAGCAGAATTCCTTCATTGGTATCTTTTCTTTGAAACTAGCTAATTTTTTAAATTTTTTTTTTCTCTCCTCCTTTCTATATAATTTTCTGTAGGTATTAAACAACATAAACAGAAACCAAAGAAGTCACTTCTGGAGAAAAAGTAAGCAACTGTCAAGTGATCTTTTTTTCTTTTTAATTAGCAATGCTTAGTATAAGATTTAAGTAATACATAGCATAGATATTGCTTAAATTTTGTTATCTATCAGTAAATAAAAATGGAAGGAATAAACTGATCAGAACTGCAACCAGAGTGCAACTTAGGAGTAAAGAGGACTTCTAGGAACTAAATAAGCTATCTCGAGATGTGTTCCATTTCCAAACAGTTTCCTTCAGCATTGTTTTACCCATGTTGGAAATAACAGGAAACAGTACATTTTCATGCTTTTTGTCCTCCCAACTTAAAGTACTTCACTGTTGAGGAAATTTGGTGCCTGAAAAAATCAGTGCAATCACACCCGGTTTTTTTACGTTAACTTTGCTATATGAAGTTGGCTAGGAGATTAAGCTGATTTGAGGAACTGAATGCTAGCAAATGCATTTTGGCAAGGGTAAAAATGAATGTGTATGCTAATTTGTAGGAACTTGGTTTTGCCACATCTATTCTGTGCTTTCACCTTGCCCAGAGAGAATCAGAGAGATTCTATATTCACAGATTCAGCTAAGTTATAATACATGCCATAACTTTTGCATTAAACATTTTTCTGAAAGATCTTTTTTGATTTTTATTGGTCTACTTGTAGTGATGTGCTATCTGTCATTCAAAAACAGTACAGTAAGTGAACTACTAAACAGCTTTCTGTAAACCTGAAAATTTTGCAGGAAGTTAAATTTGTTTCCCTTCTATATTGCATAGATAAAATGTGGCCTTGGGCAAGATTGATTGGGGGTTTTGTTTTGTTTTGTTTGATTTTTTTTCAAATGTGCAGTAATTCAGTTCCTGTCCCTTTTATGGAAAATGGTGCTTTTTTTTTGTTGTTAATATTTGCATAGCTTTGGACTGTGCAATTTGAAGGTATAAAAAATGACTGTTTGATCAAATCCTTTAAATATGCTTATGCCATAACACTTCTATGAGACTTCCTGTATTCGTCTTTCGTTTTTTCATGATACATGTATGGTATGTGTCTTATGCTGGGAAAATATATCAACCTTGGAAGAACTAGGTTTCTCTCTTTTTACATATCAGAGACTGCAGTTCTTCAGAATCTCATTTAATAATCTCTCAAGAACAAAAAGAAATAGAAAAAGACAGAAAGAGAACACAGTCTGATCCTAAAGATCATCATTGTCATCAAAAACATGATACCAGGGTAAGTTACACTACAGCTTGCATTACAAGACTAAGTGTGTTGGTTTTCATTGCCCTGGAATGTGTTATTTAAAGGTGTGGCTGAAATTTTGCAGCCACTGTGTTTTAATAATTGTGTACTTTCTCAGCTAAGTGCACTTTTTCTGTAATATTTAACTGCCAAATCTATGTTTAGAACTTTGGATTTGAAAGGAGGTAGGAGGTGGTTGCTTCAATGATAAGGTGGAGGCTGTATGTTATAAGGAGGAGAGGGGTCTCTTTGGGGTTATTGAAAGTGAGACTGAAGTCCTGTCTGATTTAGTTGACTGTCCAGTCTTGCCTATTAATGTGCATTCAGATGTGGGCTTCCCGTCGGCTTTAGGAGGGGATTCAGTTAATGCGTACTGGTGTAACGGAGTTCAGTGGAATATACTTTAGCCAAAGTTAATTCATATACAGGGCTTTTGCTATACTGGAGCATTGTTTTGCACTGATATTGTGATGTTAAGGTATTTGCATGCTTATAGACTGTTATTTTCCTGCTCTGTAAACAGATTTCTTTTGTATGGGAAAGATGTTGGTTAAATAGTATGAATAGTATGCTTAACTGGATTGTATTTAAAACTAGGGTTTTGTGTTTCTCAAATATCTGGCTTGTGTGTTTAAAACAAGTGTAGTATAGTGCTAAAACGCAAGACGGACTTGTATTATTTTGGTAGCCCTTTGTAATTCTTTAGATTCATTCTTACAATTTAAAAGGCTGTTTACTAGCACAAATATTCTACTAGATTATTTTTATTACCTTCTTTGGTGTGAAAGGCTTGAAAGAGAAAGTTAAGCTGTCACTTCACTTTAGACTGCTTAAAGAACCACTGCCAAAGGTAGCTGCAAAAGTGGTTTTATTGAAGTAAGATGACGTAAAGTGAGGCTTAACAAAATCTGGTGGCAAGGTTCAGTCTACTACTCTACTGCACAGAGGATATAATAATAATGATTCAAAGTTACCAATACAAGATCTTAATGCCTTGTGATACAAGGTTATGTGTGGTATTCATCATTTACCAAAGATCTACAGTTAGTAAGGGGTCTCTTAACCTCGAGGAGTAACCTTGAGAGGTGTCCCAACTCAAGGGATGATCGCTGCCATGCTGCCTCAAACCAGGACAGCTCAAAAAAAGCTCACTCAGGCTATCATATTTATGGAGTAAAGCGGTTGGGTCATAGTCAAATTACATGCGATGGAAAAGGTAAGCATGAGACTCTTTGTATCTACAAGTACCTTTGTTCCTTGACCAAATTAGTTTGAGAGGAACCGTATGCTATTTATGTGTTAATTGCATGATGGGTCTTCTGGTTTCCAAGCTCATATGCATCAAAGCTCACCATGTCAACCTGTCCCTGTGTGGGTTTTCAAAGAACAGGTTGGAACTAGAGAAGTTCACGGCCTGGTCACAGCCTCGGCCTTTACTTCCTTTGAAGCCTGAACCAAACTACCACTTGTTTGGTCAAGGAGCCGAGTGCATCCTTCACAGAAGCTTAATAAAGTAAGCTTTGTTCTCTGTTCATGGTTGATTTTTGTTCCTGAAAAGTAATTAAACTAAGGATACGTATTAGTGAAGGATGACCAAAGAAATAAAAGTCTCTAATTCTGCCTTTTAGAAGGTTATTTAACTGTTGAAAGTGCAATGGCATACTATGTTGTCATGGTTTAACCCTGGTAGGCCTCTCAGCCCCATGCAGCTGCTTGCTCACTCCCCTCAGCAGGGTGGGAGAGAAAATCCTCAGTGTAAAAGTGAGAAAACTTGTGAGTTGAGATAAAGACAGTTTAACAGGCAAAGCAAAAGCTGCACACACAAGCAAAGCAAAATAAGGAATTCATTCACTACTTCCAGGCAGACGTTTAGCCATTTCCAGGAAAACATAGCTACATCATGCATAATGGTTGCTTGGGAAGACAGATGCTGTAACTCAGAACTTCCCATCCACTTTCTCCTTTTTCCACCAGCTTTTGTTGCTGTGCACAACATCATATGATATGGCATATGCCTTGTTCAGTTGGCGTCAGCTGCCCTGGCTGTGTCCCCTCCCAGCTTCTCGTGCACCCCCAGCCTACTCACTGGTGGGGCAGCATGTGAAACAGAACAGGCCTTGATGCAGTGCAAGCACTGCTCAGCAATAGCTAAAACATCCCTGTGTTATCAACACTGTTTTAATCACAAATCCAAAACACAGCACCATATGAGCTACTATGAGGACATCTAACTTTATCCCAGCCAAAACCAGTACATATGTTTTTATTCCTTAAACAAACACGCTCCCCAAAAAAAGTGGACATTTGGAGGATTTTGTTGGTGCTTAACTTATTTTAGGTGTGTTTCGCTAGTGGATGTCAGTGGTACATCCCAGCTATGGCTGTCTTAGTGCCTATCTCATGGTCAGTGTCATGGGGAGCCTGTAAACCATTCCTGTGCATAAATTTTCCTGAGTAGGCTGCTTTGCTAGATGCATACAGACTGTGACAGTCCTGCTGTAACAGCACGGAATTAAAAATTTAATAATCGACCTCTAGTTTGCTTACAGACAGTTCTTCTCTTTCACACTAATAATTAATTTAAAATAAACATTTGTACCTCTTCCTGATTGTCATTACCATCATTATTGTAAGCTAATTAATAAATTGTTTGTTATAATTTAGCCTATAAAGGGTATTATAAATAAGCTATATAATATAGAAAACAAGATGATAAATAATGTGAATCTACTAGCAAGGTCAAAACAATCTAGCATGCACATGTGAAAAAACTTTCAGGTTTCACAGGAGGGCGGAGCAGCAAAAAAGATGACTCGTTAGTGGAGAAAATGAAACCAATGTACAAGGGCAAAGGGAAGGAAATGAAACTTAACTTGTTGAAAAAGAAAGCCATCTTTAGAACACACAAGAAGTGCTTTAAGGTTTTTGACTGTCTTAAGAAAGCTTTCATCTGGTTTTATGCTATGAAAATCTTCATAATGTAGGTCTGTGTAAATTTATCTTCCTTTAGGATGAATATTAGTGCAAAAAAGGGTAGTATTTGTCAGACTAATAGATAATATAAATTGATATGAATTTGAGGGGAAAAAGTATAAATGTACAAATATACTTTGATTAATGAAATTATTTTTCTTTACCTCTTGATTGGGGACATTATATACTGCATTATCATTGTGATTTCTGTTTAAATTTTAGTGTTTCAGTCTTTTTCTTGGTTTGGATTTAGTGACTAATATCTATTCATTTTTTGTTATCGGTGTAAAACCAAACTAACGTATTTGTCATTAGGTGACTGATGCCCAGAGAACAGAAAGCAAAGGTTGGTCTCCGGAGTTTCCAGCAAGTGAGTTCGTTTTTCTGTTTGTCAAGTCTGAGTCGGTTCTCCCCTTGTTGTTATTAAAAAGCAAGTGTATCTAGTGTTATTTTCACAACAGTAAGCTATCATGTTTCACTTCTTTTCCTGTTAGCATGCAGTTGCTTAGATACTTCTTCTTTTCTATATTTCTGTCTTATTTCCTTTATGCTTTTGTAGTTTGAAACTACTTTACATGGATGAATTCAGAATTGAAAGTGGAACTAAAAAGTGGAGTGCTGAGTCACAGGCTAGAAATGCTTTCCCTCCAAGACTGGTATAGGATCTAAAAGGATCTAAGTTCAAGAGAAGTGTGTGGGTAGATTCAAATTCATGATTCGTTTGTGATTACTAAAAGCTCCGTATAGATCCTTAAGAAAATAATCCTGCACTTAGAGAGGAAGGAGGCCACGAAATATTTGCCAGAGTGGATCTTCAGCTACAAATTCTAAGAGGTGTAAGTTGGCGTGATTATTGTTCGTGTTTTTTTTTTTTTAAATGAATTAAAAAAACAAAACAAAACCAACCCTTTTATAGAGAGAACTCCCATCCCCCAAAACTCCCACAGTGCCAGAGTTACTTTTCTGTGGTGATAGTGAAGTGCAAGCAGTTCTGATCTTCAAAGTGAAATCTTTTCCTGAATTTTGCTTTTTTTTTTTTTTTTATCACCTGCTAAACCTGCTGTAACCAAGAAAGCATAAGATGTTTCCCTGACATTCAGAAATTGTTCTTATATATAATGTTTTTTATGGAATACTGCTACTGGATCTGGACCAGCTGTGTGCTCATGCTATATTCTAAAGTTGTGCCTTCCAAGGCAGTGGGTCCTTCTAGTCCTGACCATGCAACAGTCTGAAGTTGTTGGTGCCCAGCTGTACTGTTCTTTGGACTTTGTATACTTAAATACTTAGCTGAATAGGTGCCAAAGTGCAGAGAACTTCAAAATTTGATTTTAGGAAACCAGTGAAGATATATTACAAAATATTATTTTAAAATGAGCAGTAGGACAAGTGATCTTGCTGTTGTGGACTTTGGACATATGCAAACATCTTGAAGAATTAAAGGATGTATTGGGAGATGGAGAATGTGGGAAAGGTTGCAAAAGAAGAGTCAAGACGAGTTTGTTGAAAAGATGTTATGTGGTAGGGTAATAAAAAAAGAAACTATAAAGTGTTGAAGGAACTTATTGCAGAAAGCATAAATTGGGGAAGGGTTTTAGAAAGGGGAAGTCAAGCTCTGGAAGACAAATCAGTTTTGAGGAACTATATGTAGATGGTGCAAAGTGGCAAAATAAGAAATGCATGGAGGCCATAGGGAATTTTGATTGAGATTGAAACAAGTGACAACTAAGTGAATCCAGACGTTTTCCTGAGCGAGAAGGTGTCATCTGAATAGTAATAGAGTCTGACGACATGTTACAAAACAAAGCTTTATTGAGGCAGTGGAAAAGATCAGCAACGACGTACCCATACAGTGACCTGCCCAATCACTGACAGCAAACACAGGATTGTAAGTGAGGCCCTGGCTCCAGTGGACTGCCAGGGACACTTGGTGTCCAGGGCACCTGGCAGCAAGACCAAATTGTGCAAATGCCTTTTGAATGCGAGTAAGAGTTGCTCTGCCCCTTGGCTCCACCAACAGTAGTGGGATTTGAGAGGATTGTACTTTAACATGAAAAATGTGGGCAGCGTCCTACTGCCCATGTTGGTCAGGGGGCAGGGTGTCTGCAGTCTGTCTACACTGCTGATATTGGTGAAGTAGCAGGGTGTCAGAAGGATAGCTTTGAGAGGTTGAGGAGGGAAGAGAGATAATGAAAAACTGAATGTTGGGAGAAAAATGAAAATTCTTCTGGGCTAAAGAGATCATAGGACTATGAAGTGTTGCGTTAAATGTAGTAATTTAAAAAAACCTCCGTGCTGATTCCATGGGAATTTTTTTTCTGTTCTTCCTTCCTCCTCCTCTTCCTCTCCCCCTCCTACTTATTATGTCGGTACTGATGCAGAAGGAAATATTTGATTTGGCTTTGATTTGGAAGGAGGAGTTATGCTCTGAAGGACTAGCTGATACAAGTTTACTGTGGGTGGGGAAGAATAGCTTTCTTTTTCTTAGCCTTTGTTCACTTAGAGGCTTAAGATTTGCAGGAGATTTAATGTAAAGAAACTTTATGCCACTGTATTTTATCTTAAAGTTACTGTCCTTTTTAATTTCAGTTTTTGTCTGCATGTACTATTTTTTTGAGTGTGTGTACATTTCTGTTAAATATCTTTGTTTGCTTCTAATGGGAATGTCTGGCAAAAGCAATACTCCTACTAATTTTTTAAAATGTTTGTGGGGTAAGTGAATCATGTTTGCTGTTGAATTAATAGATGTCCTTAAGTATTTTAACTATAATTCAGCAGGATTTGCTTGTTACTTTTATTTAAAAGTATTTTTCAAAAATCTGAAAGTAGTATCTTTTTAAGTTGTGTGGTATATGGGAGTAGTAGTTTCTGTAGGAAATTTTTCTGAAACAATTTTTGTTGAATGGCTTTTAAAAGTCAATGAAAAAATAGTGCTAATTAATTCTTTCTTTGGTTGGTGAGAGGGAAGTCTTGTATTCCTTTATCTTCATTAAGATTTTGTTTTGAATGCTAGATCAGTTCCTTCAGGGAAGGGAACCTATATAATGAAGAAAAGTAATATGTCTCTATCTCCAAATGCTTAAATGATGATATGCTTCAAGTGTTTTCTAGCTTTCAAAAGGATTATTGTTTTCCATCATTTAAATGTCTCTATTTTGAGGAATTTGTGATGATTATTAGTGTAGCTTCGGAGTTTTTAATGCATATGAAGTTTTTCAACAGACACCTATTCAGACTCCTGTGTGACAGTTTTACGAAATGGTTCATGAAATAATTCTGAACATGTCCTGTCTTCGTGGTGCTTGATTTTTGTTCTGATTAATTTACATTTTATGTCATTAAGTAGTTTTTAATGAAAAATTACCTGTGGCACAAGGCATGAAATGTGTATGCATACGATTTAACTTGAGAAATGAGTACAGGAGATATGCCACTGACTTGAGTAAGATTACTCAAATGGGTAGATTGGTGTTTTTCCGCAAACAGTGTCTTTCAGTATTTTTTATCTAGTCATATGAAATACTTCTCTGAATGTCATGAAATAAACATTTTTAAGCATAGATAGTTACTGAAACTTTATATATAAGATTAGTAACTCCTTTTTTCAAACTTGATTTTATGGGAGTTCAGCATAAACATAACAATAAATCAAGCAATATTTAATAATTTAGTTAGCTGTGCCTTATGTTTGGATTCCAGTGCCCAAATAGTTTGAATCCAGGTGCTGGACTGTATGTTTCCTGTGTGATTGTGTCCAATATTATGAAGCTACAGTTACCTTCTAAACTGCTTCTGAAAGATTATAGCTGGAACTATCCCCTCATGGAACAGGTAGCTGAGGCAGAAAGTGGCATTCCTATATGCCTTGTAAAATCCATTAGGTTTAACGAGCAAAAAAATCTGCTGCTCTGCACCCCTTCAACTTACCATGTGTAGTAAGAAGCACCTGCAATGTGACGCTCAGCAGTTCTGCAACTGAATTTGTCAGCTGCTTGTTGGTTCCTTATCAGTTTTTTGTTTTGGTTTGGTTTTTTTTGCATTGCTTGTCTAATTGTCTGGTTACTAGAAGGCAGCTCTCCCATAAGTGGATTTTGTCACTATTGCTGTTGAGTCATTAACGCCTTGTAAAGTTCTAACTTTAAAATTCTTGAAAATTAAAAACTTCATGACTTAAATCATGAGTATGCATGTGCACATTCAGATGCCTAAATTTATATTTTAATTCCACAGAAAGTGGCTGAGTGATTATTTTGCAGGTAATGGCATGGCTTCCTGGGTTTGACCAATTACAATAAAGTATAAAACACATTTTTGTCTTCCTTGTTACTACTGAATTATTTACTCAGCTTGTAGAGCCCTGTAACTACTCAACGACAGTGCTAGATCTCTGAAGTTGTAAAGTGTATTAGTAAAGTTTTGTGTTAAGTCTTTGGCATTAAGTTTCAGACTTAGAAATGAGTCAGTATCACATGGTAGATTCTTTCTTGTCTTTGTGATCCAGTATTTCCACATCATCTAACGTTTTTATTTTGTAATCATGGACATTTATCTTGATCTGACTCATGTTTACATTTCTAAGATTAATGTGGGTTGAACTTAACTCCTTTAGCAGTGAATTTTTGTAGAAGGAGACTTTGTAAAATTTCTGTAGTCAGTCTTGAACATGCATAGTGATCTATTACTCCCTTTAACAATTCTAGTTATCAACTAGTAGTCAATAACATCAACTGTGGTTTTGTATAACATACTGATTGCTTTAGCTTGGAGTCCACTTTAATAGTTGTTACAAATATTGTAGAGTTAGATCATATCCTACAGAATTTTAAGATTCTCTTGTTTATTTGAAGTATCTTTCCTCTTTATAGGATTAATAAAATCTTACACTATTTAATAAAGTAATGTCAAATTCATACTGGAGCAGTCACAGGTGGCTTTTTTAAAAACTTCTTGGTTGTGTTAGTCTTTGATATTCTAAAGGTTTAAGATCTGTTATTTATAAAGAAAAATGTGAATTCCGAGTGCATTTTTTTTTTCCTTGAGGTAATGGTCATTTTCTTTGAAATGCTTTTTCTCATTACAGGCCAAAGTCATCAAAACAAGGGAAGGTCAAAAACCAAACCTGGTGACTCTGAGAAAACGAGGTAAGAAATTTTATTTATTTTTAAATTTATTTTGAATTATTTTATGTAGCACTTAAAAAGAGGTTAATGCAACTTTGACTTGTTGCTTGCTCTTTGCTAATTGCTTTGTTTATATTGTTTACATACTCTTCAGGATATAGTTCATGTTAAGATAGCTGATTAAAGTTCACAAACTTTCCAGTTTTCATGAAGAGCCTGAGTTATTACTTGAAAATTAAATATTTTCCAAAGCTCAGTTGGATTTCAGTAAATGAAAGCATAATTTTAATAAACACTGTTTAAAAACTGTTGCCCAAAAGCAAGTCACACAGTGTAGCCATAACAAAATATGTTCTTCCTTTACAGCAAAATATAATAGGAATCTTGTTCCAATTGTTACATTCAAACTTACACCACAACATAAGGCACCCTCTATCTTATTTTCAGGGCCACTTTGTGCTAGTTCTGCTCTTTGTGCCAAATGATTTTTAAAACTTCTCTGACTTCATATGCTTACTAAGAAGAAGAGATCTAACTGCGAGGAAAGCATTGCAAGTCAGTCTCAGAACTGAATACTAGAAAAGAACTTCTACTTAAAGAGTTCTTTATTTGTTTGTAGCTTTGAATTTTCACTTAAAGCATATCGATGCCTAATTTTAGGTACATAAAATACTCCCTGTGGAACATGTTGAATGTAAATCAGTATGTTTGATGGTTTGGGGCCAAAGTCAAATTAGTTGAGATAAAAAACACTAGACTTTGTAGACAAAATTTATGCTTCAGTCTGTTACAATGTTTAAAACAAAGTTAAAAAAAATAAATAATTATTTCCAGTGATACTGGGGCCAATGTGCTCCAAATGGGTTTGGGGAAATCACTGCATTTATTGGTGGTTCCATATGCCAGTGTATTTCTTCATCTAATAGATAGTTGAGGAGTAAGGAACTGTTCCTGCTGACTTATTTGTAAGGTGGCTGAGGCAAATGATGACTCACTACTTAAGGCCATACAGAGATGGAAGCTTTCGGTGTTTTTAACCTGCGCTGTGAAATTAGACAAATTAAGCTCTGACTGTACTTTCTTGCTTGCGTACTTATTCAGCTAGGGTTTTTTAGCTGTGTTTAGGATGATTGAAAACAGATAAGGGGTACAGCAAAATACGCTCTTTACAATGAAATACAAAAGTTTCCATTAAATGGTAATTCTTAAAGGCAGATTTCTCATGTGGAAGAGTCCAAGCCTTTAGGAAACCTGGGAGCTGAACCTGATTATCCCCAGTCCTAATTGAAGTGTGACCACGAAACCTACCACCTTTTAATCTCTATTAAAGTAAAATCCTTTTGTTTTTCCATAACTCTTTTTGAATACCACTGTAGCTAGGACAATTGAAACTTTATCATAGGAGAGGGCATTTATGTTATTTAACTGGGCTGCCACTGACTTCTTTCTCCTTTCAATTTAAGAGGAGGGGGGAAACTATTGGAACAAATCCTCTTTAAAGTACTGGAACCATCTACAAAATTGCTTCTCTCACTGGGAAGTTTATTAGATCTATAAAAATCACGCTATTTCTCAAGAAGTGAGGTACATGGTCAGTTACAATCTTATCTCCGTTTCTGTAATTAGCGCGTTGCTTAGCTTCCAAAAATCTACGGAATTCTCTGACACTGTAAAGAATTTAGCTCAGATGATGAGTGTTGGATGCCTTTGAATGTGGGACAGAACTGAATGTGTATTAGCAAAAGGCAATACAGTAGTATTAAGGATTGAGTAGCAATCTTAGCATTGAGGATTTAGTTTAGAGTGCTAAGCAGTACTTTGCCTCTTCATTGTACTTTATTCTCTAGTTGTGCATAGTGTTTCTGCTGCAGTAGTGCAAAGGAAGAGCTGGGAAGAGCAACCCTGTTCCTCTCTTCTCTGCTCTCCCTGCCCCCACCATGCATAGCTGCTACATGAATTTGATTTTAAGTGGTGATTGTGCTAGGATAAAGGATCTTGTACTTAGGAGGAGTAGAGAGGGCGAAAGAGGTTTAAATACCTTCTCATACTCCTGCCTGTGGTATCGGAAGTTCTCTAGTCACCTATCCCACCCCTTTATAAGACCAAGTCAGCTGAGAATAAGGTGGAGAAGATAAAAGAAAACAAATAAAGTGATGGAGAAGACTGCTACTTCCCTGAAGCCCGAGTATTCCAGAGCCAGAACTATATGAACAGTATCATAACCCTTGATAGCATTACAGTACATGTTACCATGATTGTGAAAGTGTGCCATAATAATCTCTACCATATAGGCAAATGTGATGTGGTTGATAAAAGCGCAGAAATTTCTCTTTCTTGAAAATAAGCTTACGTGTAAAGTACATGTACAAACTCGTGATGCCATTGTCCTGTTACTTGTAGAGATCACCTTGATTTGAAACTGGAGTCTAAAGCCATCCAAGATAAACTCTTCTCTACTGTGCAACAGGTAACTGGGAATTCATTAGCATATGACCTTAAGTGTAAATGATTTATCACCTTTTAGTAACACTGTCCAAAAACTCGGTTCCTTCAGAAATTTAACACTTCATGACTTTTATCAGGGGACAAAGATTGGGTGATAACAATGACTTATACTGTCTTGTTGCTGGCAGTCTTTTTGCTTCTCCTCCTTCCTCTTCTGTAAGACGTCACACTGGAAATTAGTGTAACAAAACTCAGTGTAGTCATAGAATAACTCAGCTAAAACCATAAGTTAGTAATATAGCTCCCTTTTCTCTTAACTTGTAAGAAAAACTACAAAAATTGCTGGGAATCATTTGGGGATTTGTGATACCCCTCCCAAAGTTCTGACTAAATATGTTTTCTTGCATTTGATATGTACAGTTGTAAATAATCAGAGAACATTTTGTTGAATGGTGTAGCAGGATGCTCTGCCTAGGTGTGGGGGAGTGTCTTCAACTTTGCCCTACTTGTATGAGTTTTGTGGCAGAAAACTACCAGACATGTAGGGAGGTCATACTCTCCTTAGTGTTAAAAGACACTGAGGATTAGCCTGACTTGGCAGCCCCAACAACAGGGTAGGATGTGAAACCAGATGTTCTTAAGAGGAACAAAAGAATGATAAAAATAAACAGTGGTTTGCTGAGCTAGAAGGTTTGTCTTTACAACAAATGACTGGCAGTCAATCACTTTATACTATAAAAGCCTAGTCTCATCTTTGAATGGGAGGGATTCTAGTACATCCCCTCCATAGGAATGTGTTTGGAATTCCTCCCTTAAGTGGGGACACCCCTTAAGCTCACCCCTTGAGGCTGAGTGAAAGAGAGCTACCCACAGTTGTCAACATGGGTGAGTAACATCAATCTCCACAAAAATAATTACTTATCAAGCTAGCTCTGAACTATTGATTTAGTAAATGATAATTATAATGAATAATAGCTATAGCATTTATACCATGTAGTAGATGCTCTGATTAATGTCCTTTAGCCTGATCACACCATTATCAATTATAATAAAGTTTTTTACTTTGCTTATATATATATAGTTTAGTTTGCCATCTTTAACCCCATGGGACAAATGGCTGTTTAAAATGCTATAAAATTCATAAATTGAGAATTCTGCTTTTGAGGTCTTATCAGCAATGAATGATGAGTATTCCAAAGTTCTTGAATGAAATCATGGGGACATACATAATTAATAATTTCCTCTCTGTTAATTTGGGGAAGTAGATATCGGGAATCTCTGTTCTGATTACCTCATAAGACAGAATAGATTCAGGATGCAGATTCTGCCTGCACTAAGACCCCCTTCTTTACTTTAAAATACCTATTTTTGTAAGGGTAATGCATTACTAGTACTGAAAGTAAGGTTTTTAGTTGGCTTAATCAGCTTCATATGTCATGTAGCTTAACATGATTAGCTTAACATTAAATTATTATAATTTGTTCTGTTCTATAACTATATGCTCTGACAGCATTACCTTGTATCAGTAGTTCTAGGAGATTAATAATTTTTTCATTAATTCATTTCTGTATTTTGGTCTTTTCTGTATGTATTTGTATTTTCCACTGTCCCTGCCACTTTTGTTTATAACTGTCATTAGATCATGAATATTTTCTTATGTTTGTCCTTTTTGGTCAGTTGACAGGATGAAGACAAAATAAGATCAAAATTCATAGATGCTTAGGAAAATACATTCTGGGCACGCGTTAGATTTAGTATGTCAAAAGCCAAATTCGCTTCATAGGAGTACAATTAAGTACACCATTAGAGTAATATTTAAAAAATCAGGCAACTCAAAAGTTATATTCCCTTCTTCCCAAACCTTCGCATTCTGTCAGTTTTTCCCTGCCCACGACCCTGTCCTCAGAATCCCAACCTCAAATGTTAACATATGGGTGGCAGGCAAAACAGGGCAGTTAATGAAAAGCTTGTAAAGCAGGATTACTTAATACTGAAGATTAATTCATACTGAAATGAGGTAGTGGCCTAAAATAGGTGGGCCTCTTTGTTACTCTTTGTTTTTTGCTTATGATTGCAGGAGTAGGTGTTGGAGGAGCTTCTTAAATAGTCAAATTACTTCTACCCTGGCACAATGATCTGCTTCCCAAAGCTGGTTTTATTTTAATGGTTGAACAGATCAAGGGAATAAAGTTCCTAATTCTGCAACTGCTTGTCTTGATTTACAGTCTCACTGCTAGAAATTCCCGTAGGCTTCAGGAAGAATCTGTAGTGAAAGACTAATAACATAATGAATTCTGAAACCTTCTAGCATTAACTATGAACTTACATGGAGAGAAACTGTAGGCAGAAGGAAATAGTTCTCAGGTTTTCAAAAATGTTTGTACATGAAGTGGAGTGTACAAGTGAGGAAAAGGGTAAGTCTGGATTTGGGTTTGTTTAAGTATGTAAAGATTAAGATGATGTTTGAACTAAACTTGAAACTTTCTGGAGAGAAAAGGCTCTAAACTTAGAACAAAAACTAGATTTTTAAGAGATTAGCAGCAGTAGGTCCATGAAAATACTGTTTTTAGAAGTTTAAGTTAAAACAGAGTTTTAAAATGTACCTGATTTGCTGCTTCAAAAGTGGAATTGTGATAAAACTGTAGGAACTACAGAATTTTAACAGTTGTCTGTCGGATATGTATTTTAGCAAATAGCTTGCTTGCTTTAAAAAAAAAAAAAAAAAGAGAGAGAGAGGAAAAGACTGTTTTCTTTTGGACTTACTATTTTTCTAAATATTTTAGGTGGATTTAACTATGTTGCCAGAAGAAGTTAAATCCCTTGTTCACGATGGTTACACAGCCTTGATGGACCAGCGGTGTCACAGTGCTGAACAAGCCTTTTCACAATTGTTGAGCATTCTAAATCCTTCAGAATTAAAGGTAAACTGAGAGGAATAACTTAGTTGATTAGAGTAATTGAAATTTATGCTTTCAATACTGTGTTTCATTCTTTCCTCATACCAAAATAGTCATTATTGAATTGTTGCCTGTCATGTTGACTACAATGCTGAGTGTTTCACTGATAAGTATGCCAAGGAGCTTATAAATGAGAACAGGATAAAAAACCCAATAGTAGCATAAGGTGTATTTTTGTAATGTTCAGCATACATGTGGATTTCTAGAGGAAGTTTAAAAATATTTACCAAAATAGTATTCCTATAAGAATACTATGAGATACTTATCAAATACCTTATTTGGTAAAAAACTACTGTCCGTTGTCAGGTTAATCTTTATTCATAATAATGTAGGGTAAAAATAATTTATGTTCTTCAGGTCAGATTACTCTTTGATGGCAAATACTGTGAAATTTTGTGTATATGTATCTAGCCAACCAGCCGTTGCCCCATTTGTTGTCCTAGATTTCTTTAAATTATTGTGCTGTAGTATTAAGTTCTGTATGACAGTGTATGTGCACATGCATTGCTGTGTTTTAGGCTCCCATTTTAGTAAGGGCTGTTGGAGTGTCAACAACAAGTCTGTCCAAGCAAGTAATGCACCAATCCATCTGGAATTGTGACCTAGTTTATTAGGAAGAAAAAGGTTGAGAAAGGTGGTTTTTTTATTAAAAAAAAAAAAAAAAAAGAAGAATCTGCTCAATTCTGAACATGAACTATAGCAAAGACACACTGCACTGCCTGAAGGCAACATAGTAAGGCCTGTAGTTACAGCATTTCTAAAAGGAAATGTTTCGGGATGTACCACTTTGAAATATATAGGGGTGCCAAATGACTAGCAGTAAAGGTGTAGTTAACCTTCACTTTTTATGCTAATTGGAACATAAATATGGGTAAAGGCTATGATAAGAAGGATGAGAAAAGAGGTCCCTAGCTCCCTTGTAGTGAAGATCTTCAATTTGCAGTAGACAGTAATGTTCTAGTTACCAGCAAAGTGTTTTTGTTCATGCTGCTACTATAATTTGACTCTATTTGCAGCAACTGAATCTTCGTATTATTAATTATGTTGTAATCATCTATGGACATGCCACTGCTCTTCTTGGAATAGGACATCCTGAGGTATGACATTAAGCCACTATATTGCTTTTATTCAAAAGTCTAGTTCAGGTAGTTGGCCATCCATTTTTGTCTCTCTTTAACGGACATAAAATGAGTGGGGAAGGAAAGCTTTTGTCACATTTTAGAATCATACAGTTTAATATCTGGGACTAGATCTTTAATGGTTTTGGATAAATTTAGCTACCAAATAAAATTTCTTGTTAAGCTTTCAAATGAGATTCTTAAGTATTAATGAAGTATAATCAATTATTTTTCTTCTACTTCTGCTTGTAATCTGGTTATGCACTAGTCTTTCCAACACAAACATTCTGCTTCTGAAACAAGAGAAAGAGAATGCTTTTGGTGCTGGAAAACACCAAACCAGAAGTGTAGGTTGTTTGGCTTTTTTGGGGGGTTTGGGTGTTTTTCCTGCAGTGTTTAAAAATATTCAGTGTCTTACAATGAGTTTTAAAAATGTCTGGGTGTTTGTAGCTCATTGAGCTCAATCATTTAATTTCATTATTTCAGAGGGAGCCCATGTTTACAGAGAAACTTTCTTTTCTTTTTTTTAAAAAAAAAAAAGAAAAAGGAAGGCTTTGTGTGTGATCATAGGGTTGCTAAATTCCATTTACTGTTCATAAGACTGATCAAAGAATAGGGCATACTGACCCACTCTACTGGAGAGAAAAAAAAGGAGAGGAAAAGTGAAAAGCTTCTGGCAAAGTGTCACATATTTTTGTCTTGAATTTATTTTGAAGGCATTGACAAAAGCTGAAGACCAGTTTAAGAAAATAATTGAACAGTACCAGGAAGAAAGATTTTGTTGTTTGGCATACTATGGAATTGGAAAAGTATACCTCAGACGAAACAGGTTGGTATATGTCGCAAATGGCTGATTTATGTCGCTTAAAGAACCATTGTCAAAGGTGTTAGCAAAGTGGTTTTAATATGATGTTGTAGAAGTGTGACTTAATGAAGTTCAGTGGCAAGGTTCACTCTATTAATTACTGCATGGGAAAACATACAAAGAAAATTGAGTTACACTTGAGTTAGAATGATTCACAGAGAGACCGGGCACACAAAGGGTAAGGGAGGCCCTCCCATTGAGTCACAAGGTTCACAATGGACCCCCTTGCTTTCTAAACTTCTCAGAGAGGAGTCTAGGTGCGGCTGGATCCAGACTTAGTCCCATACTTGGTCAACGGTTTATTTCTAAAGGATTGTATGTGAATGTTTCATTAGTGTCAATTCAGCATTCAATCAAAGTTATCATACTACAGGCTTATGCATGATATCAGTCGCTTACCAAATATCTGCTGTTGGTAAAATGTCACTCTGCCTCAAGGAGCAAACTTGAGAGGCACCCCAGCTCAAGGGGAGATCGCCACCATGCAGCCAGGCTGCCTAGCAGGAAGAGCTCAAAGAAGGCTTACTTAGGCTGTCGTATTTATGGGATAAAGTGGTTGGCTCGTAGTCAAATTACATGCAATGGAAAAGGTATGCATGAGACTCCTTCTACGCACAACTTTCTTTGTTCCTTGGTAAATGAGCCTTGGAAAAGCCACCCACTATTCATGTGTTAATTGCATGGTTGGTGTTCCAAGCTCATATGCATTGATGCTCACTGTATCACTGCTCCTATGTGAGTTTTCAGAGAACAGACTGGAACTAGAGGAGTTCTTGGCCTGGCTACAGGTCAGGCCTTTTCCTCCTTTGGAGCCACTACCAAACTAGTGCTGGTTTGGTTAAGGGGTTGAGCGCATCCATCACAGTGTAATATTAAGCTTCAGTATTTAATACAAAGAATATTTGCATTTGAGAAACGATGTGTGGGGTTTTTTTAATTATTCTTTGTTAGTCACTAAATTCATACATCAGACTGATTTATTACAACTGTAAGTTTGTTACTGCTAAGGATGTAATGGAAGCCATTGAATCAAGTGGACTCCGGGGCACGGGGATGTGACCGACCAGCACACCCCTGCAGTGAAGGATTGCTCATAGGAGAAGGGCAAAAAATTACAATCTCAGGGAGAGGGGAAAAAATGTATCATAAAGAAAGCTTAGTTTATCTCAACACCAGGGAGACTGGAGGGGTAACCTTGGTTTTCGATAAGGCAGCTGCACCAGTGAGTCACTGGGTTCCCTGAGACAGATAAAGAGTAATGTTTTCCTGAGCTAGCCAGACCAGTATGGGGAAAGGGGGGGAGCGTATGTGTGGCTCAGCCAAACGTAAAGTGCAGAAACTGGAAAACTAATAAACTCGAGAGCGAAGAGCTTGAGGTGGCTTCAACTTATGTATTCCTGGTGGTGTTTTTTCCCAGCGTTCTGATGATAAGTGTATAGAGACAAGTAACAGGAATTGCATTTGTATTGATTGAACTGTGTGTTGCAATTGCTATGTTATGCTTGTGCTGTGATTTCAGTATGTCACTGTACTGCTCTACTTAATCAAAATCCCCAGTAACACCTGTCGTGGGTTGACCTTGGCGGGCAGCCAGACCCTCATCCAGCTGTGGTCCCACTCACTGCCCTCAACCGGAGAGGGGGAGAAAACAAGATGAAAAAAGCCCAGGGGTTGAGATAAAGACAGGGAGATCATTTGCTAATTACAGGCACAGGCAAACCAGAGTTGTCTTGAGGAAAAATAATTTCATTTATTGTCTGTTAAAATAGAGTTGGATGGTGGGAAGCTAAAAAATGAAAATCACCTTTCCCCGATGCCCCCCCTTTATCCCTGGCTCGACTTCGCTCACTCATTCCTGATTCCTCTACCTCCTCCTCCCCCGAGCCACCCAGAGGGATGGGGAATGGGGGTTGTGATCAGTCTGTAACAGCTCCTCTCTGCCGCTCCTTCCTCCATGCACTCTTCCCCTTCTGCAGCATGGGGCCTCTCCACAGGTGCAGTTCCTTCCAGGCGTGTCCACCTGCTCTAGCAGGGGTCCTCCATGGCTGCGGTGTGGATACCTACTCCAGTGGGGTCCTCTCCAGGGGCTGCAGGGGAATCTCTGCTCCATGCCTGGAGCACCTCTTCCCCTCCTCCTTCTTACCTTGATGCTTGAAGGGCTTTCTCACACTTTTTTTCCTTATTCCTCACAGCCATGCAGTACGTTTTGTCCTTTCTTAGCCGTGATTTCCCTGAGGTCCCACCATCTTGCCTGAGGGGCTGAGCTGTGCCCTGTGGGGGGGTTGTTGGTGCCTAAAGGCTGCCCCTGCAGCACTGGTCCCCATGCCCCCACCCAGCCTTGCCACATAAACCCAATACAATGCCAAATAAATAAGTTTGATATTAAACCTTAAACCCTCCTCATGTGGAATATCTAGAAGCACCTGGTCAGAGAGTGTTGGAAGCTCAGAGGGAATTCCTCCTTCCCACTGCTGTAGCATAGCCAGGTGCAGTCTGAGACCCAGGGAGTGTCTGTGTTCCAGTCCCACGGTTGTGGCTGTTGTTTCCCTTGGCAGTTTTGACTTGTAGTGAGGCTGCGTGTGTGTCCCAAAGCGGTGCGTACACACGCACACACGACAACACAGCTGGCCACCCAGACTATGCCAGGCAGAGCAGCTCCCACGTATAGCACTACCTGAACTCATGTAAAGCATAAGTGTAGGTAGCAGAGTCCTGTACCTCCTCCCTGGCTGATCAGGGTTGAGGGTCACTCATGACCATACACATGCCCCCACTCTCTGTATCGATGAGCACACCCATGTTCATGGGTCCCTTGAATATCAGCGCAGGCTCTCAGTCTGCCTCATGTCTGTGCCTGGACTCTGGGCCCCTTACCCAGGCTGGCTTACTGGCTCACACCTTGAGTCTTTTATACTGAAGAGTCCTTAAACACATAACTTAATGAAGGGCTTTCTTCTAATGAAAGCTACTCTTTCATTCCACATACCCTTGCAGTTACCATTGTTTTCCTTGGATCGTAACAGGAATCGTGAAAGTATTACAGGCCATGTAGAAGTTATTAATGTATGATCTGAACATGTACCACTTTCAAACTTCAGATTTTCAGATGCGCTTGTTCAGTTCATGAAATCGCAAACAATGGTTAATCACAAGATTGTACCTGGAGTATTAACTTGGCCCACAACGTCTTGGGTCATTGAAGAGACACGAATAGAGAATTTACAGGTATGTTTAAAAAAAAAAAAAAAAAGGCATAAAAACCTGTTCTGTCAAATGGCCTTTCCACAAAATAAAAAGATTGTCATCCACCTCCCTTCCCACCCCCTGCATTGTCAAGGCCAAAGAAAAATGGGGGGTGAAAGGGGGGGTTTTGGCCTGAAGCAGCCAGTGGAAGTGCTGCTGCTCATTGTCTAGAGTGTTGTCAACCCCAGGGCCTGGTCTTTGTACACCAGAGCTCTTTTTGTGATGACAAATTTGAATACATGGGAAGCATCCCATTTATAGCACAAGAGTGAGGACTCTGTGTCAGGCTCTATGCTTGGGTATTTCTATGTAATAGTAAAGTTCTAATCTGCTAATGAAGTGTTTCATAATGTGTTAACTTCTTAGTTGCATGTTACCAAACTTTAAGTAGATGTGAATATACACAATGTAATGCTAGAGAGAACCGGTTAGAAATTTGTATTAGCAAAAATGTGAAGCTGAAAATTGCAGCAGTGGTGCTATATTTAAAACCAAATAGGAGAGTTTGACCATGTAGTTCGTGGTTGATGCATTGGGAGTTGTATGGTAAAATTCCCTGTTTGACTTGAAAAATCTAACTTGTGGTTCTGACACTACAGGTTGCTTTCTCACACTGGCCAGGTTTTGGGGTTTGTTGTTTTTGTTTGTTTTTGGTTTTTTAAAATTATTATTACTATTGTTACTATTTTTAAACTATAATTGAGTCACTGGTATTTGTGAAAGGTTTCTGGATAAACCATGCCCTGAGAGGCAAGACACATGAGCTTCTCTGCACAGAGGCATTTGGACACAGTAGAACATGCTAGGTTATTCAGTGTATGAACTATACTGACCTGTTTCGTTTCTGCTAGAAGCAGCAGTGCTGTTGCTTCCTAAATAAAAACTGTCCTAAAGATTTTTCAGAGACCCCAGCTGACACCACAGTAGTCTGACCACAGTAATACATCAGTCTGTGGGACTTCTAGAGAGTGTAGTGTAGAGAGTGTAATGCAAGTATCTGAAAGGCTGTAACTGGTGGTCTGTTTATTTCTAACAATGTTTTCTTAGTCTGGGCTCAATGCCAACCCTGTGGGACTTGAACTGACTTTACATAAAACTACTGTAATGTCTGTACCTCAGAGGCTATTCTGGGAGATCTCAACAGTTCCAATGCAGGGCCAGGTTTGAGCTGTCCCTGGGAACGTACTTGATCGTATAATCCAAATCCCAGGTGAAGCACTCCTGAAATGCTGGGAAATGGTGGAAATGAGGAGACATTCCGTTCTCATCATGTTATTCGAGTAATCTGGCTCATCATTTTGACAATGGAAAACTTAGTATATTCTTATGTGTTCACAATTGGTCAGCATGTAAAAGTTGGTCCAAGATAAACCTGCTTGCAGGTAAGCTATAAGTACTTAGCTGATAGCAGTTCAAATGAGCTTTTGAATATTTTGCCATGAAAGGACAATCTTCCATAGCTTTCACTAGAAAAAAGTTGTTCTTTTGATATCAGTTGTCTGCTGTTCAAAAAATAGATGTGCGTTTCACTGCAGAGTTCCCTAGAAGTTTATAAGAAGGTATCAAATCTTTTCCTGGTTTCTATGCAATTTGTCTTACATAATTTTGTGCTTCTCAGTTGATTTTAAAGAACTGTATTGAGGAATGCAAGTTCCCTCCAGAACCAGATGCAGTTTGTCGTTATCAGCAATGCCATGGCCACTCCAAAATCCAAATATTTTTTACAGACCCAGACTTTAAGGTAAATTTTTAGTTTAAAAGGGTTTGGGAAATAAAACTTCATGTTTACATGCTTTCTGCACGCTTTCATATTAAATAGCTATCTGGAACACACCATCTTATTCTATCTACTGTTAAATTGTGCACTGTTTTCTGTTGGGTTTTTTTGAAGATGTTAAATTCATACTATTTCTCAACAGGGTTTTATACGTATTACTTGCTGTCAGCAATGTAGAGTGGAGTTTCATATCAGCTGTTGGAAAAAGTTGAAAACAACAAACTACAGTGATAAAAATGATAAGGTAAGAGCTGCGTCAGACTATAAACATTTTGTTTTTTCTTTTTTTAGTCAAGATTATAGCATTCCTTTGGTTTGTGATAAGTGCAGGGCTACAGCCTGATGTTCCACCCGCATGACAGTGGCAGGAGGAGAGACAGGAAAGAGGAGTCTCTTGCTAAATTATCTGACATGCAAGTGTGAGTAAAGCTTGCTGTTCTCAACAGAAGAAAGACCTGTCTGAAGGCTTAGTATGCTTAGCCTGTTTCTCTTGCATCATTTATGTCATGGAATTTTCAGAGTTGGAGGGGACCTCTAGAGATCATCTAGTCCAACTCCCCTGCTGACGCAGGAATGCCTGGAGCACATTACTCAGGACTGCATCCAGGCGGGTCTTGACAATCTCCAGAGAAGGGGACTCCACAACCTCCCTGGGCAGCCTGTTCCAGTGCTCTGTCACCCTAACCGTAAAGAAGTTTTTTCTTATGTTTGAATGGAACTTCCTATGTTCCAACTTGTGCCCGTTGTCTCTCGTCCTGTCACTGGGAACCACTGAAAAGAGTCTGGCTCCATCCTCCTTCGACCCACCCTTTAGATACTTCTAAGCAAGAATAAGGTCTCCCCTCAGCCTTCTCTTCTCCAGGCTAAAGAGTCCCAGCTCTCTCAGCCTTTCCTCATAAGGGAGGTGCTCCAATCCCCCAGTCATCTTTGTTGCCCTGTGCTGGAGTCTCTCCAGCAGTTCCCTGTCCCGTTTGAGCTGGGGAGCCCAGAACTGGACACAGTATTCCAGTTGTGGCCTCACCAGGGCAGAGTAGAGGGGGAGAATGACCTCCCTCGACCTACTGGCCACACTCTTCCCTATGCAGCCCAGGATTCCATTAGCCTTCCTTGTGACAAGGGCACATTGCTGGCTCTTGGGTAATTTATTATCTACCAGGACCCTCAGATCCTTTTCCTCAGAACTGCTTCCTCCCATATGGAAGTTTTATTCCTTCTACAGTCTTGCTGTTGATGCAACAGTTTGACATTGAGTATGTCTAAAGGAATTTTACAAAATATGTCAGCAGCCAGTATAAAATGAAGGGAAATCCAGGCAACGTATGAGCTCATAAAAGAATATTCTTAAAGTTGACTCTTGAATGTGGAGTTGGAAGAGGAGGGCCTTTGCTGTAGCTTTGGGAATAACAGGTATATGCCGCAGATCTAGGATCCTTTTGATTTGCAGTTCTTGCCATGTCAGCCGTCACTTGCTTTCCTTATCCAGTAAGAGTTTAGGACTGTGCTAACTTTAATTGCCTTGGTCACCTCAAATTAAGAAACTGTAATCTGTATAAGAACATAGATTTTGTATTAATTTAAATGTCTTTGTTGTGTGCATCATTTTCTCCTACAGGATTTTCTTCAAGAACTGTGTTTCACTCCTGATTGCACAGGCCTTATTTCAAAAATAGTTATTTTTAGTTCTTCGGGTCTGGTAAAATGTGAAGTAAGTAAATGTTCGTATAAAATATGAAAATAATCTTTAAAATATTTACTCTGGTGAAGGAGATAAAGTGAAGATGAGAATGTAACTGCAAACTGGTAAGTAATATGCTATCTTAACTACAGGATCTGAGCATTATTTAGGAATATTAATTACCTGTTCTTCTGGTGGAGTAGGCATTACTTTATGGTATTGGTTAGTATTGTCATGGATGGGAACTGGAGTTTTGTTTTTTGTTTCGTTTCTGCAGCATGAAAAGAACTCTGTTAGTTTAACTTGGAGCTAATCTTGCTAAATGAAATAACTCTGTTGGTAGGGTGCTTTTACCTTCTACAGAGTCACAGCAAGATGGATACTTTTTCCCAAAGCAGTATTGATTTGTGAGAATCAAAAAAATGATTGTAAAGTTTGCTTCCTGCCCACTGGTAAAGCAAAACAGCCTCCAGTTCTTCTTGATTCTGTTATCTTTCAACCTGTCTTTTCTGCAAACAAAGAAATACTGCTATATACCAAGTTGTAGCAGTAGAAGATTAGTTCAGGTAGACCTTCATGAGGCTTACGTAGGCTGCGTTATCTCTTTCATAGGATTACTTTTACTGATTTCCAAAGCATCAAATGTTCCTGGGTTTTGAGTACAGCAATGTTGCATTGTAACCCAGATTTAATTAATATGATATCACTTATTTTGGTAGTTTGAACAAAAAATCACAAAAACCAAGGAACCACCAAGAGCCAGTATTAAACAGAAATGTTCAAGGTAAGCTCTCTGTTGTTTAAAAATAAGTTGAATTAGTTTGAAAAGAACACAATTTTCTCTAGGATTGGTTTTCATGCCTTTTTAAGAATTGCTAAACTGTGGAATACTGTGGAAAGCTGTTCTTGCCCCTTGCCTCTGATAAACTAAAAAGTCTGGTAAAATACGTTATGATCCAATTATAAAAGCATTTCATTAACTTTTAAAAGAAGATACAGAGCTGCAGATTTATAACATGAGCACAGGAGGACATTAACTGGTATTGCTGAATAAATTACTGGTAGCTCTCTAGTGGTCATATAGTTCTTTAAAAACAACTTTTTTGGTTTGGCCACAGGAAACTGTTTTCAAATATACAGGATATGAGTTGATGCAAATCTGATTTCCCACACCTCTGTATTGAGAGATAAATTGTCCATTGCATCATTGACTTCCCAGCAATTTAAACCAATGTTTTTTGAATATAAACTGCTGCAGTCATGTTTAAGTCTTTATACCTGAAACCGAATTTCATTGTGAAGTCTGTGGGCAGGGAAGTAACATGTTTGGGGAAAGTGTGATCTGGAGGCTGTGTGCAGAATGTGAGGACTGTTTCTTTACTTTTGCTCTCCATACATGTCTTTCGTTTGTGTTAAGATACTTAACAATCGGAATACTAAAAGAATGGGTGTCTGTAATTCTTCTTAGTGGATTGAGTGTCTTAATTACACTCGAATTTCAGTGCATGTGTATCTAAATTAGAATACTACCTCTATTTTCAGTCTGAGATTGCAAGCATTGTTCTATTCCTTCCCCTTGCTAGAGGGAAGAAATTTGGCAAGATTTTTAGCTGGATGGGAGAGGTATTGCTGTGTGGCATAAGTTCAACACCACTGTTTCACAGAATTTACTATCTAACCAGCTTTGTGTGAATATTTAGAAAGTGTAAATTAAAACTGTATATAATGACGCTACTTCAGTTGTTGATGCATGTACTGTTGACATAACTGAATTTACACTTTCTGGTCAAGTGAGGTTATAAATAATGAGGAATTGTGCTGAGAGGATAAACAAAATTGATTTTTAAAGGTTAAGGAAATCAAATGTTAATAGTTGGTTCAAAATGCTGAGTTATAAATTAAGAAAAAAGCCCTAATGGTATTTAAGTTAATCCTAACTCAGACATCTTTAATGGGAGTAAAAATTATTGCATCTTGAGGATATTCTTACACTTATATACTTGATCTTTATGAATCTTTTATGAAATTTTGTCATCTTTTAACTTGTAAATGAAAACTAGCTTTATTATATTTGTACTTCTCAGCATAATATTTTTTAGTAGAATGGAGCTTATAGCTATTGTAAGACATGAAAAATAACTGAGATGTGCCTAACTCCTTTGGCAACTTATCTAAACTAATATTAGGCTCACCGCTTGGTTGCTTTTTTCAGTCTTAGGAAGTTAAAAATGAAACAAGAAAAAAAATTACGAAGAAAACGTGCACGAGAAGAGGCACAGAATTCTGCTAAAAAGAAAATAGAAGAAAACCAAATGGGAAACGAACCATCTCAATGCAGTGATCACAGTGGTATGTGGAAGTATAGGTTATTGTTCTAAGTTATCATGAGGTAGCATTAATTAGCATTCTGAATGTCCTAAGTCAAATTATAGCAAAATACTAATATTGACCATAATCCCCCTCTTAATTAATTGCATTTTTACTTAAGATTACTTTTATTTCAGTTCTGTTTTAAATTTCTAAATAACTGCAAGATGTTAGCGAATGGTTAAGTTCCTTGTAGAAAACCTTTATTCTTGCTTCACTGGTTCATGAAGAAGCAGCCTGAAGAGGGCAAAGGCTCAAATTCCAAGTTAATCTATTTAAAAGTGGTTTCAGGAAAAGCTTTATCCCCAGCAAGTCAGGACACTGCTACAGGAAAAAAAAAAAAAAAAAAGAACTGCATCTCTGATAAAGAACAATATTCTAACTGCACAAACTGCAGTGACTTGAAAAGTATATTTCAGAGGATTGGGGAAAATAAAGTACTTCCACCTATAAGTGTGTAGTCAGTTAATGCTTCAGCTTTTGTGTTCCAGTTACGTTGGTCTGCAGCATTCTGTATTTCAGAGGTGTGAACTTCCACTGCATTTTGTATTAGGGCAAGCTACAGTGCAAAGAAAAATGAGTGATGGGGGTTTTATTTGTTGTTTTGGGTTTGGTTTTTTTGTTTTAATTTTTGTCTGTATTATTAACTTGAAAATAGTGCTCCCATTAATTTCCTTGTAGAATTTCATATTAAATACTTTGAGGGCACTTTTTCATCCCTTACATGCCATACTGGGAGTTCTCCAGGGCCCTGTTGCCTGTTCACAGAATCACAGAATGGTAAGGTTGGAAGGGACCTTGGGAGATCATCTAGTCCAGACCCCCTGCCAAAGCAGGTTCACCTAGAGCAGGTTGGACAGGAATGCATCCAGGAAGGTTTTGAGTATCTCCAGAGAAGGAGACTCAACAACCTCTCTGGGCAGCCTGTTCCAGTGCTCTGTCACCTTTAAAATAAAGACGTTTTTTTCCTTATGTTCAGATGGAATTTCCTGTGTTCCAGTTTGTGCCCGTTGCCTCTTGTCCTGTCACAGGGCACCACTGAAAAGAGTTTGGCCCCATCCTCTTGACACCTGCCATTTAGATATTTATAAGCATTGATGAGATCCTCTCTCAATCTTCTCTTCTCCAGGCTAAACAGACCCAGGTCTCTCAGCCTTTTCTCGTAAGAGAGATGCTCCAGTCCCTTGATCATCTTCTTAGCCCTCCAGTGGACTCTCTCCAGTAGTTCCTTGTCTTGAGCTGGGGAGCCCAGAACTGGACACAGTACTCCAGATGCGACCTCATCAGGGCAGAGTAGAGTGGAAGGATAACATCCCTCAACCTGCTGGCCATGCTCTTTTTAATGCACTCTAGGATACCATTGGGCTTCTTGGCCACAAAGGCACATTGCTGACTCTTGGTCAACTTGCTGTCTACCAGGATTCCCAGGTCCCTCTCTGCAGAGCTGCTTTCCAGCAGGTCAACCCTTAACCTGTACCAGTGCATAAGGTTATTCCTCCCTAGGTGCAGGACCCTACACTTGCCCTTATTGAACATGGTTCCTTTCTACCCAACTCTCTAGTCCAGGTCTTGCTGAATGGCGGCACAGCCTTCTGGTGTGTCAGCCACCCCTCCTAGTTTTGTGTCATCAGCAAAGTTGCTGAGGGTATGCTGTGTCCCCTCATCCAGGTCATTGATGGATATATTGAACAGGACTAGACCCAGTACTAGCCCCTGGGGAACACCACTAGTTACAAGCCTCCAACTAGACTCTGTGCCACTGATTGCAACCGTCTGAGCTCTGCCATTCAGCCAGTTCTCAATCCACCTCACTGTCCACTGTTCTTGTCCACACTTCCTAAGCTTACCTGTGAGGATGTTATGGGAGACAGTGTCAAAAGCCTTGCTCAGGTTGAGGTAGACAACGTCCACTGCTCTCCCCTCATCTGCCCAGCCATTCATGGCATCATAGGCTATCAGATTCGTCAAGCATGATTTCCCCTTGGTGAATTCATGTTGACCGCTCCTGATAACCTTCTTTTTCTCTACATGCTTGGAGATGACACCCAGTATGAGATGTTTCATCACCTTTTCAGGGATGGAGGTGAGGCTGACTGGCCTGCAGTTTCCTGGGTCCTCCTTCTTGCCCTGTTTGAAGACTGGAGTGACATTGGCTTTCCTCCAGTCCTCAGGCACCTCCTGTTCTCCAGGACCTTCAAAGATGACGGGGAGTGGCTTTGCAATACCGTCTGCCAGCTTCCTCAGCACTCATGGGTGCACCCCATCAGGGCCCATAGATTTGTGGGTGTTGAGTTTGCCTAAATGATCTCTAACTTGATCCTCCTCAACCAAGGGAGAGTTTTCCTTTCTCCAGACTCTCTCTTTTATCTCCGGGGTCTGGGATTCCTGAAGGCTGGCCTTAGCAGTAAAGACTGAAACAAAGAAGGCACTCAGTAACTCCGCCTTCTCTGCATCCTCTGTCATCAGGGCACCCACCTCATTCAGCAGTGGACCCACATTTTCTCTAGTCTTCCTTTTGCCACTAGTGTACTTGAAGAAGCCCTTCTTACTGTCCTTGACATCCCTTGCCAGGTTTAATTCCAAGTGGGCCTTAGCCTTCCTCATTGCATCCCTGCGTACTCTGACAGCGTTCCTATGTTCCTTCCAAGTGGCAAGTCCCTTTTCCCACATTCTGTAAACTTCCTTCTTCCATTTGATTTTTTCCAGAAGCTCCTTGCTCATCCATGCAGGTCTCCTGCCTCCTTTGCTTGATTTCTTACTCACAGGGATGCACTGATCTTGAGCTTGGAGGAAGTGCTGCTTGAATATTAAACAGCTCTCTTGGACACCCCTACCTTCCAGCGCCTTAACCCATGGGATTCCTCCAAGTAGGTCTTCGAAGAAGCCAAAGTCAGCTCTCCTGAAGTCCAGGGTTGTAATTCTACTTTTTGCCCTGCTTCTTCCACGCAGGATCCTGAACTCCACCATCTTATAGTCAGTGCAGCCAAGGCTATCCCCAGCCTTCACATCCCCAACTAGTCCTTCTTACTTTGTTGGCACAAGGTCCAGCAGTGCACCTCTCCTTGCTGGTTCCTCCACCACCTGTGTCAAAAAGTTATCATCGGTGCTCTGCAGAAACCTCCTGGACTGTGTGTGCCTGGCTGTGTTGCCTCTCCAGCAAATAACAGGGTGGTTGAAGTCCCCCATGAGAACCAGGGCCTGTGATCATGAGGCTATTTCCAGCTGTCTGTAGAAGGCCTCATTGACTTCCTCTTCCTAATCTGATAGTCTGTAGTAAACACGCACAACAGCGTCTCCTATATTAGCCTGCCTCTTATTTCTTACCCATAAGCTCTCAACGCATTCTTCATCCACCCCTAGGCAGAGCTTGATATGTTCCAACTGCTCTCTCACATAGAGAGCAACTCCGCCACCTCAACCCACTGACCTATCTTTCCTAAAAAGTACATAGCCATCCATGACAGCATGCCAGTCATGCGAGCTATCCCACCATGTCTCTGTAATTGCAATGAGATCATGGCCCTGTGACTGCACACAGATCTCTAGTTCTTCCTGCTTATTCCCCATGCTGCATGCGTTGGCGTACAGGCATTTCAGAGAGGTAATCGAGCATGCAGGTTTCCCTGGAGGGGTGCAAGAGGATCCACCATAGCCATACACACCCTTGAGGTGGCTGGGCTTCTGGATCTCATCTTGGGAGTCAGCTAAGGAACATTTGTCACTGCTCTGGTTCAATGGCATATCTGGCACTTTCTGTTTAAAAAGCTCTCAGGTGCTAATCTTTTTAGGTTTTTTTTTTCTTAACTATTTTGTTTGAGAGCGGTCCCTTCCATTAGCACTATAGATCACTATTTTTGCTTCCGTGTGATTTTCTAAAATCAAGTTCAGTTGACTTTGTGGTGTTTTGTTGGTGTGTGGGGTTTTTTTTTTGTTTTGTTTTGTTTTTTTTTAAAGTCTAGGCTACCTCCTTTCTTATGGCTTATCTTTAGTTCTGATCCTTGGATCCACTGCAGGTCACTTAGGTACATGTATATGACTTGACCATCCTAAATGCCCTTAAAACTTCTAAGAACTAAAAATGCTTCTGGTGTGACAAAAACACTCACCCTGAAGTACTATGGGTAAAAGTTGGGACTCTGATGCAGGAATATGTCAACATGAAGCAACTTATCACAGTTCTGCAAAAATCTATGCGTTGATGTTGGCCAACCTTTTTAAGTTGTCCTGAGTTAATTCCATAATAAAATTGAAGTCTTGCATGTCTTTGGAGACAAGCTATCTGTTACCCTGGTTTTTTTTTCACTTGGGGAAATTTCGTGAGAAAATCTTTCAAAAAAAACCATCTAATCTCCCAACCTGTCTGCAAAGTTGAGATGCCAATTTCAGCAGAGAACTAGATCACAAAGGGTTTTTTTGGTTTGTTTTATTAGCAGCCATAGCTACCTTTAATTAAGAACAAATCTGCTTGTAAATTGGAGGGGAGCGCAAGTGAGAGGAGCACTTGTTTGTGTGCACATTTGTAAGATACGGAGGTTTTTAATGCAGACTCCTGCAGGATAAGCTCAGGTGTGGCTTATACCTGTAGAGTTCATTGAATCTGTTAGTATGCTTGGAACTGTTTGTGTTACGCATTGAATAATTAAGCACTGTAATATGTAGTGCTTTATTTTCAAAAAATTCTTTTCAGATCTCCATCGTTTGACTATAGTTACTGTCAGTTAAGCTCTGAAAGTGGCATTCTATAGATGTGTGGTCTTGAAGAATAATGAAAGGTGAAGGCTGATATGAGCCAGTAATCGTTTTCACTCTTGTTCTACAAAGAACCAGTGACAGGGTCAGGGCAAAGATTTGCTACTAGGTGTATGCTCTGCATTCAGAAGTGTGCCTTTGCTCTGAGAACTGATGGTTGGGGGAATTCTGTCTCTGCATCACAGCTGGCATGCAGCCCACCCAGATAAATCTGTATAGACAATTGCTTGAAGCTACTATTACTGGCAAGTAATTATATTTTTTTTCTTTCTGAAACCTAGTTAAGGTGCTAAGGATTGTTTCTTTGTGTAAACCAAATTTAAAACAATGTTGTATTAAATTCATAATACTAAGGCTAGTTTATATGGAAAGTTATATATTCTGTAACTTTCAGTGTTGCAATAAAGCAAATAGTTAAAAACACGACTTACTCCAAATTATCTGTACTTTAAAGTTGATGTTTTTAATTGTGGTAAACAGACATGAAATCTTGTTTTGTTTGTGTTTTTTAAATCCCATTATAGGTTATGTTCAGGATTTATATGCTGGTGATCGAGTCCTGCAGCATATCAGTCGAAATGCTGAGCAAATAAAAACAGCTGTTTGTGATGCTTCCAAATTATTAAAGGAATTACTTTCATGGTTTGTAATCAGTGAGGAGGATTACACGTCATATTCCAAAACTAGTAGCATGTCACATGAAGTGATGGAGCAGCTCATCAGTTACTTAATTCAGGAAAAAAACAGAGTAAAAACGAGGGGTTTTATCCATGTGCTGAGTGAGCTGGAAGAAGTGGATCCCAAATTACACAAGTGGCTGAAACATCTTAACAACTTGGGTAGGCTATATGTTTATGTAATAGCAGAAGACCTTACCCTGTTTACAGATTAAAAGATAACCTCTCCATTTTCCAGTCTTGCTTTCTTAACTTTAAATGGTAAAGTAAAGCTTTCCCCTTTTCATTAACTTGATTTTTAGCCAGTATTTCTAGAGAAAAAAGTATGCCTATTGGTAACCCAGGAACAGCCTCTCTTGTCTCTGCAAGTAAAGCATTATAATGTGGGCAGGGCTTTGTCCATGTAGGAAAGAGAAAATTGAACAGATTTATTTTTTTAATGTCTTTAAATTCCAGAATAGGCTTAAATGATAGTATTTGTATAAATAATTTGTTTCTGAAAATTAAATCATGTTGCGGTTTTTGTCATAAAAATTTACCTGACTATAACTTGGAAGTAATTTAACTTGGTGCTCTTCGGCAGTATTGCTTTGCTGTGCAATTCCCTATTGAATTTATAGTTGGATGAAGGTAGAAGTTTGTTTTTGCAGGCAAAATGGACATAAGATGCTAAAACCTTGGACAAGATTTGGGTTCTTAATTCTATTCTGTTGCATCAATGTAATTTAAGGAATTTATATAGATTTATTATACAAATAATAATTGTTGTTGACTAAGAGTAATACATATAAAGTCCATTTATCATTTTCGTTTGCATTCTCAAGATACAAAAGGTTTTACATAATCTGTTTCAGCTACTGTATTTCTAGAACAAACTGTTGATGTTTGAAGAGGAATATCACACTGTAAGCACTAAAACTATGAAGCTGGAATGAAACATAGTTGTTTTTCTTCTCTTTTAGGTCTGACCGCTACAAAGAACTTTCTCCTTCAGTATGGGCAATTTTTAAAAGATCTTGACCTTTCTATTTTAACCACACTCTGGAATGAGAAGTACGGTAGTAAATTTGACTATGTGACAACTAGTTCTGAAGACAAAGAAATTCATGATTATTTCTTAAAACCACCCCTAGAGAAAACCCGTTGTTTTATATGGCTCTTAGAAGACAACAGAGAAAATTTTCCATTTCTTCATCAAGCTTTAGATGAATTCTTTGATAAAATGGGTAAGTATGCAAAGGTTGTCATTCTTACAAGCATTGTATTTTGTCTGGTTTTACACTACATTTGGCCAAAATGTAATGGCTCTAAATGGCCGAAACCTCAGCAAACTACTAACCACCTCATTATATGGGATCTTCTGTGTTCAGTGCTTAAAAGGCAATGTGGCCTCAAAAGGCAAGCCACCCTTTTTTTAGGTTACATTCTGCCATTTTGTTTCATGTGCCACAACCAGCATGTGAGTTTACCTTTAAGCATATATGATGTCCAATCAAAAAGAGAATTATTTGGACCAGTGCTATTTAACATTTTCGTTGGTGACATGGATGTAGGGACTGAGTGCACCCTTAGCAAGCTTGTTGATGACACCAAGCTGTGTGTAGCAGTTGACATGCTGGAGGGAAGGGATGCCATCCAGAGGGACCTGGACAGGCTTGAGAGGTGGGCCCATGCCAACCTCATGACATTCAGTAAGGCCAAGTGCAAGGTCCTGCATGTGGGTTGGGGCAATCTCATGCACAAATCCAGGCTGGGTGGAGAGTGGATCGAGAGCAGCCCTGAGGAGAGGGACTTGGAGGTGTTGGTAGATGAAAAGCTCAACATGAGCCAGCAATGTGCACTTCCAGCCCACATCCTGGGCTGCATCAAAAGAAACATGGCCAGCAGGTCGAGGGAGGTGGTTCTGCCCCTCTACTCGTCTCTCATGAGACCCCACTTGGAATACTGTGTCCAGCTGTGGAGCCCCCAACATAAGAAGGATACAGACCTGTTGGATGGGGTCCAGAGGAGGGCCACAAAGATGATCAGAGAGCTGGAGCACCTCTGCTATGAGGACAGGCTGAGAGAGTTGGGGTTGTTCAGCCTGGAGAAGAGAAGGCTCCGGGGAGACCATATAGCATCCTTCCAGTATCTGAAGGGGGCCTACAAGAAATCTGGAGAGGGACTTTTTACAAGAACATGGAGTGATAGGACGAGGGGTAATGGTTTCAAACTGGAAGAGGGAAGATTTAGGTTAGATCTCAGGAAGAGATTTTTCACTATGAGTGTGGTGGGGCTGTGGAACAGGTTGCCCAGGGAAGTTGTGGATGCCCCATCCCTGGAAGCGTTCAAGGTCAGGTTGGACGGGCCTCTGAGCAACCAGGTCTAGTGGGAGGTGTCCTTGCCCATGGCAGGGGGGTTGGAACTAGATGATCTTTAAGGTCCCTTCCAACCTAAACCATTCTATGATTATCTTTCAGTTTAAGCATGAAGATTCTGCAACTACAGTCTTTGATGCTTTGGTGGTATTTGATAAAGGATTATAATAACTATTACTATAATTTCATAGCTCACAATTATAAGTTACATAAAATATTACTATTACTGTTTATGAATATGACTGTTATCCTTTCAATAGATGACCCTACCATTATACTAAAGAAGCAAGGAAATGAAAATATACCGGTAAGTGAACTTAATGTCTCCTTGGTATAAGCTCAGCAACAATTATGAGTGTGGTGTTTTAAAAATGTGCAAAAGTGAATAGAGACATGCATCTCTTGGTTTACTTTACATCATCATTGTTCAGACCTGATTAGAGATCTACTCTTTTGTTTTATAGTCTCCTAGCCTCCCCCTTTTCTTAAGGCATTTGAAGACTGCGTACCATTTTTCCTGAACTTCTCTCAGTAAAATACTTGTTTAGGGTTTTCTCTTTAGTTAAAACACAAACCAACAAGATACCTTTTAGATTATGAGCATTTCAAGGATGCAAATGAGGAAGTTGTAGTGAAAGCGGATGAGGGTACACTGATGTGCTGTATCACCTCCTTTGGACGGGCAAAGTAAGTCAAACAACGTGCATGGGAATAGCATTTACATATTACTCGATAACAGCAGTTTGGTATTAACTTTAAAAAAGGTCTCTCTAAAAGTGTCATTGGGGAATTAAAACAAACAAACAAAAAAAATGCACGATTTACAGAGAGACACTTATTAACTGCCGTATACTGCATATTTACCATGACAACTGAACTTGAAATCGTGATTCTTCCCTGGGTGTGCTTAACTGGAATCTGCATAATTTTGGACACTAATTGTACTGTGCACTTTACAGTCCAAAGCAACAAATTGGAAGGTAGTGTAACCCAGATTTACCTTCATGTGTCATTAAATTGTAAGGCTAGGAATTTTGTGTTTATTCTCATATAAGCAAAGTAAATTTGAAGTGTGTTAGACATATTTTGCATTTGTTCATTACAATTTATAGGTGCTTTTCAGATTTGACCCGTAAGTCTTAAACTGTACATCATTCTGAATCACTTTTTGATTAGTATCTTAATTAAAATCCATTCTAATTGGCAGAAGTATATTATGTATTTCAGTTAATTATGTGTTTGAAGCACTCTCATTTAAAATTATTCTAGCCTGCAGATAAATTTAACTGTACAAACCCAAGATTTACTTTTGATACAGAATAAATCTTTAGAGTTAATTAATTAATGTGTAACTCTATAAGATATGAAATCCTTTGCTTTTTCGTTTCATGAATTGGGAATCCAAGAATGAAATGAAAGCCAGTAGAATCAAACTACTTCTGTTTCAATGTTACTTATACCCTAAAATAAACTGTTAGTAAGTTACTGTTAGTATAGTTATGTTAATCTATAATCATTGTCGTATTAAAAAGTGAAGATGCATTAGTTACTTCATCGCTGCGTATCTTAGAAAATTGAATTGACCAGAACATTTGACAATCCTGTTAGCTTGTTCCCCATACGAAGCTGCATTGTGTCACAGCTGCTTAAATAATTTCAGCTGTAAGTAATGAGTAAGCATCTGAAATACTAAAATGATAGCATATTCTGTTTTTAAAAATCAATACTCTATGCATTTAAAGAGGAAAGTGATGAAAAGGAACAAGATGGATAGAGTCTTGCAAAGCTCTGTTTCTTTTTGTGTTTTCCAGCTGGGGATGGAGTGGAGAGGGGGAAGATTGCATGCTTAACCTTGTAAATCTTGCTAGTCAAACCCGAATGAGGATTTTAATATGAAACTTCCTAAAATTTACATACTGGTTTTGGAAATGCATCATAATTTTATTATAATGAAAAAAACAGTGACTTTATTTTTTCTGTTTCAGACTAATGGTATCAAAGTTAAAAACAAAAACAGGAAGAAGAACTCAAAAGACTTGAAGGTCAGTAACTTTTTAGCTGCTTATTATAGATAGTTTTGGGGGGTTTTTTGGGTGTTTCTGGGTTTTTTTTGTTTAGAATTGCTGGTGTTCAGATGTGTACAGGCTGTTTTCCTAAATACCTTGTGGAGATTCATTATTGAAGTAGTTTTTCCTGAAGTAGAATAATACAGTTGAGACTCAATTAATACAGTTTGGTATTTTAAAATATGGATTTGTCAGTATAAAAGGTATTTCTAAACTTGAAAAATAATTTATTTATGAATAACTTCGGCTCTGATGGATACCAATACCTTCAGTCTATTCACTATCTTAATTCTAAATGACTCTTTTAATCTTAATTTGCCATGTGGGAAAATGTGAATACAGTATGCTGACTGCACCATACAATTAATACTTTATGCTTCATTTTGTTTTGCACTGACAAATAGCAAATTTGGAGAAGGACACTTTACCAGTCATTTTGAGAGAGAAAAATGCGTCCTTACACCTCATGAAATAGATCTGAAATGATGCCTTTAACTGTCTTTTCTGAGAGTTTTTATGGGCACATCAGTGACTGAAGATGCAAGTGTTCCTTGTATTGCTCAGAAAAATGTTATTAGTTGTTCAGTATTTTATAGATTTTTCTAGGAATAATATCCTACCTGAAACTTATACTGTCTTTTGTCCTGCTTTTCTACGATTTTGCTTTATTGAAAGCTTCAGATAAAATCATGTTTGTTTCCTCCATGCTCCCACCTTTTTATAATTTTACTAGAATTTCAGGAGTAAACTTAAGATTTTTCCTGTTCTCATCAGCCAGCTTTTTCTTTTTCTGACTTGGATGCATTTATACAAGTCTGTGTATTTCTAAAGTTCTAAGGTAATAAAAATTAAAAGACAAGTAAAACATTTGTAATGGTGAACATTAGAATAACAGGTGTCATACTAAAACCATGTGGAACAAGGGATAACTCAGACTGGCTTGTGGTAAAATTATTAAAACTTCAAGGCTCTCAAATGTAAAGGAAGCGATTCCTAGAAAGTCAGTTGATGCACACCCCAGTGGAAAGAAAGTATACAAAAGTCTTAACAAAGTGAAGCTGTACTGATGTTTGTTTTTTAATCCAAACTCGGTAAAAAATCAGGCGCATCTAGGGTTTTGATGAAACTGGTAAAAAAAGGGGGAGGTTGGGCTGAATATCCCGATTTCTTTTTCCAAAATAAGTTCCGAAGAAGAAATTAATAATTTTAAATCAAGAACTTTCTTGCTATGGCTTAGTACTGATAATTAAAAGTTTTGCAGTTCATCATATGGGATCTGAACTTGATAAAGGTACCAAACAAGGTTCAGTGTAAATAAGTTACACGTAGTCTTTACAGTGGATCATTTTGCATATACTTTTGTGAGATTAAAAAATAATAATCTGTTTTTAATTAGCCTATTTTAGTATTATCCAGTGGAGTTAGTACAGCACCACGAGAAGAAGATAAGATGTTTATAGAAGAAAATACTTTGTAAGTACCATCATGCATCTTTACTTTTGTTGCCCAACCTCCAAAGTGCTTTGCAGGTATTGGGGAAGACACCAAGTCTGGGTTAACATCTAAGTGTTTTTGGTATGAGCTTGTATAGAGCTGTTACTTCTCTGCTTCAAGGACAGGTGTAAGGGCTATTAGAATTTTAAAGATCTTAACAATGTAGGAAGTAACCAAATGGTTGCCAGGCTGCAGCTCAATACATCTTCTAGGCCAAGAGCTATTCTGTCAAGTAAGATCTTACTTGCTTTGTGTTCCATTTTCATGTAGCAAAAAATTAGTTGATAAATTTATACATACTCCATCAATCACAACTGAATCCACACCGTATCAAGCAAGTTGTGATACTGAATTGAGGTAATCTGTAGTGCATTACTTAGAATTTGTTTGTTAATAAGAAGTCAAACTCTTGTATTCTGAGCCTGGTTTTGCTCTTGCTTGTAGATGTGAAAGCTGCTAGTAAGAGCTAGGCCTTATTCTTACTAGTTAGTGGCAGGTCAGTTAATAAGTTTAGCAGTTAAGTATTTTGGGTATAGTGTTTATTCTGCTTGTTAGAAAAAAGTTTGCTATTGGGGTATAGTTTTAGCACCATGTAGTTACTATACAGTATACTGTTTTCAGTATATATGAAAAATACAATTTTTTTCAGATATAAGAATTATTGTTCATATGCACTATTTCTTTCTTTCTTTTCCCTCTCTTTTTTTTTAATTTTTTTTTTTTTATGCTACAGAGATTTTACAAATTTTTATGAACCATTTGTAATCCCAGAATATCTTCGGGGGCAACTAGAGGAATTTGAAGCTCTCTATGACATTTCAAATAGTAACAGTTACGAAAGACTTTTGAATAATATCCCAGATCAAACCTGTGAGAGCTTATATGAGTATGTATTATTGTAAAAATATAATGTGTGTGGAATATGATTTTAGAATTACATGAAAAAACTGTGATTAATAATGACAACTCTTTTTTCTTTTTCTTTTTCTTTTTTTTTTAAAGATATTTCTCTCAAATCTTGGAAGAACATGGCCCTATGGAAATTAATAATAAATTACTAGTTGGGGAATATGAACATTTCCCTGAAGAAGCTCGAAAGATTGTAGAAGATGAAGGTGGTCTGAAATCTTTTCTTCTGAAATCCCTTCGTTTCATTATGGTGGATAATATTATTGGTTTAAGAAAGCATGCGGTTCTTTTTAAAGAAAATACAAACAGAAATGAGACTGGAGATAATGAAGAAGAAAATGATATAGTTTGTGATGTGCAAGAAAATTCTTCCCAGAGCAAGCTACAGTTAAATCCAGCTGCTAAGGAATTCAAACCGCTGTCTTATCCTAAGCAACCCCATATATCAGCATCTACTGACTTAACAGTAGCAAGTTATGAGACTCCACAATATTTGCCCTGGTCTTTTCCTACTTCATGTGAACCCGTGCATTCTTTGCATAGTCAGAATATTGATACCATAGAAAATGAGTCATCATTTTCAGACATTTTACTAAAGTGCTTTGATTCTCAAAATCCTGGTATGTTTTTGCCTCAAACTTCCTGGGGTTATCAATATGGAAGAATATTGCCAGTGCCTTCTCAAATGCCTCTCGTGTCGAATGTTGCAGAGCAACCTAGTTATATTTATGCTGATAATGTAGTTCATCAGGATAATGATGAGTCAGTAATTTCAGACAAAAAATACATCTTCAGCAGTATTATACCAACTGAAATAGAAGACTCTCAGTGCCAACTGGAGAACTCAGATAACACATTTTGTGAAGACAATTCTGCTCTTGCAAATAGTACAAATGAAGCTGAATGTGGTATACAGGTTATTAAGATGGAAAAAGAAAGCAGGGGTATACCTCTAATGAAAAACAATCCTCATACAAGGATGATAGCTGTTCAGGTAAGAAATTAAAACAGAACAGTTATTTGAGAGCTTTTAGGTGATAAATGACAGTGTTGAGCACTGGAAAATGCAACTACTTTTCGAATGATTTCTTTATGACTTCCCAAAGGGTCAAATGTTGTATAGAGTTTCAAGAGCAACTATTCAAGTAATACTTCCAGCCACCCAAATGTAAGGGATCTTAAAAGTAGTATTTAGCATTCTCTCGTACTTATCTCCCAAAAAAAGGCCATGAGTTGGAAGATACCGAGGTGTTTATCAGACTGGGAGCTTCCTTAAAACTTACAGTTTAAGTTGCTAGCACTTTCTACAACTACTCTAGTTTTTCATTTGTAATTCTTTAAAGAGCTGGTCATTGAATTTCTTTCTGCCTGAAATTTTCATGGATCTTTTGACCCAGGATCAAAGGAGGGAACTGGTGCACATCACTTTAAACTTCGCTCTAGAGGTTAAGCAAAGTCATTCCTTAACCTTCCATCATTTTTGTTTGTGTAATTAGTTCAGTGATTTGTTTCAACTTGCACAATATTTGAGGATTTAGGTAGTTTGTACATTCTAACAATTGCTGGCTGATGCTTCCCTTGTGGTCTTATAGTGGCAGCCCAGCTGTAGGGTGAGCTCAGGGGCAAACTCCTTCATGTTTTCCTTTTCCCTCCTGAAGTGAAAAAAAAAAAAAGAAACCTGAAAGTTTTGTCCTACAGGCAGAGAAAGCATTGCTGAACATCCTGAAAGGGGCAGAGCATGCAGCTGAACAGAAGAGGGGCTGGAACATTGACTCTTTAATGGTAGTCCAGAATTAGATCAGCATAGACCACTCACGAAAACACACTTCAAGTAACAGAGGAAACCAATGGTCACATCCACATTTGTTCCAGAAGACATTTTGGATTAAGATGCCGGGTTTTCAGAGTTATGGATATGGCAGTTTCACACATCTGTTTATAAGAGATTATCCAACATGCTAGAGGAACTGCCAGGGAGGAGTTCCTCATATTCATTTGTTTCTTGTCATTAAGGGAGGAATAGCTGTGAGATATAGTTGTCTTTTTATTATTGCTTTCTAAATTAGGAAAATGGTAACATGTTTTTTTTCAAACTTGTTTTGTGTACAAAACTTTTCTTCACTTTAAATCTTTCCTGAGCAGTTGCTGAAAGTTAGTTTCCCATCAGTCGTGGCAGATGAATTTTGTCACGTGGCTGACTGGGCTTTTAAAATGCTATTTCTGTTTGGTTCTTGAACACATGCATCAAAAAGATAACAGAAGAGGCAACAGTTTTCAATTTAGTGAATTCTGGTTAGCAGAGATCAAAAGAGCGCTAGGCAACAGATACACTTCTGTTTGCAAAAGTGTTGTAGAGCAAGGCATTTAACGTGATCTGACTATGATTTTTAATAGCCTATTAGAAAGGTAACATCATAAACTGGATCTTTAATATGCTGCCTGATTAGATCTTAAACCTCAGTTCTTTCACTAAGTCCTTCATGGGTGATGTTAGAGGAAAACAAGCATGGACTCTGAATGTCCTTGAATCTAGTCTCTTCTAAGTAGAGGCACTTACGTAGATCTTGGGTTTAGGAGGGGCCACAAAACACAGCTCATCAGCAAGCTGTCAGACGCTGGTTTTGCAAGTCTTAAGTTTTCAGGCATTTAGAAGACAGCTGTGTTTAAAGACTCTGAGAACTGTTCTGAATATAAATACTTCATGGTCAATTAAACTAGGGAAAGATCATGACAAAAAAGTGCTTTCATTATATGTTGAAGTCCATTTCAGAAATAGTTGCATAATTTCTTTTTACACTGTAGATAGACCTACTTCATAAAGTAATTGGATTGTAAAATTGTAGGTTAGGTACCAAAGCTCCAAAACCGAGCTGACCTACTAGTTGCATGTATAAACTGGAAAGCTTTTTAATCAACTACTGATTCTTTGTATTCTAGGTAAATCACGAAGTAGCTGATAGGGAAACTAATACCTTGCCTTTTCATCCATTTGAAGTGCAACAAGTAAGTGATCTGCATATTTGTTTATATTTCTCATGAAGAAGGTTCACCGAATCACAGGGGTTGGAAGGGACCTCTGGAGATCATCTAGTCCAACCCCCCCTGCCAGAGCAGGGTCACCTAGAGCAGGTTGCACAGGATGGTGTCCAGGCGGGTTTGGAATGTCTCCAGAGTCGGAGACTCCACCACCTCTCTCTCCAGTGCTCTGCCACCCTCAAAGTAAACAAGTTCCTCCTCATGTTCAGATGGAACTTCTGACGTTCAAGTTTGTGCCCGTTGCCTCTTGTCCTGTCACAGGGCATCACTGCAAAAAGACTGGTGTCATCCTCCTGGCACCCTCCCTTTAAGTATTTATAAGCATTGATGAGATCCCCTCTCAGTCTTCTCTTCTCCACACTAAAAAGACCCAAGTTCCTCAGCCTTTACTCATAAGAAAGATGTTCCCGCCCCCTAATCATCTTTGTAGCCCTCTGCTGTACCCTCTCCAGCAGTTCCCTGTCCTTCTTGAACTGGGGAGCCCAGAACTGGACACAGTACCCCAGATGTGGCCTCACCAGGGCAGAGTAGAGGGGGAGGATGACCTCCCTCGACCTGCTTGCCACACACCTCTTGATGCACCCCAGGATGCCACTGGTCTTCTTGGCCACGAGGGCACATTGCTGGCTCATGGTCATCCTGTTGTCCACCAGGACTCCCAGGTCCCTTTCCACAGAGCTACTTTCCAGCAGGTCAGCTCCTAACCTGTACTGGTGCATGGGGTTATTCCTCCCCAGGTGCACTACCTTACACTTGCCCTTGTTGAACTTCATAAGGTTCCTCTCTGCCCAACTCTCCAGCCTGTCCAGGTCACCCTGAATGACAGCACAGCCTTGTGGTGTGTCAGCCACCCCTCCCAGTTTTGTGTCATCAGCAAACTTGCTAAGGGTACGCTCCATCCCTTCATCCAGGCCATTGATGAATATGTTGAACAGGAGTGGACCCAGTACTGACCCGTGGGGAACACCATTTGTCACAGACCTCCAACTAGACTCTGTGCCACAGATCACAACCCTCTGAGCTCTCTCTGCCAGCCAGTTTTTAATCCACCCCGCTGTCTATTCATCCAACCCACACTTCCTAAGCTTGCCTATGAGGATGATGGGGGAGACAGTGTCAAAAGCCTTGCTGAAGTCGAGGTAGACGACATCCACTGCCCTCCCCTCATCTACAATGGCATGACTGGATGGATAGAAGGCTATCAGATTAGTCAGACATGACTTAAAGGAATGCCCAAAAATTTAGTAGTGAAAAGATAAAGGTGCTCTGAAAATGACATGTCTTAACAGGTATTTTTTATTTTGGTTTGTTTAGGAGGGGTTTGTGTGTGGCTCGTCGTTTGGTGTTTTGGGATTTGTTTTTTGTTGTTTTTTGGGGTTCTCCCTCTTTCCTTCATGTTAGGCTGTATTCTGTGATGTTCTTGGAAACTTCACACAGGCCCACAAAAGAAGGTTTTGGAGCTTTGTTCTGTAGCTATTCAGATGTTGGAGTATGTTCTAGGGAAATTCAGTATTTCCGCTCCAAAAATCTTGAGGTTTGATTTAAATACTCCATTTGGGCATATAGAGAGCTCAGACTGAGCTTAATGGTAGTCTTGTGTCTGTACAGGAGATAAAATGAGAAAACGTGGCCTTTGAACTTACCATATTCCATTCACGGTCAGACATGAATGTTCATTTCCTGAGCTGGATTGAAACTGTTACACAACTTTCTCTTAAACACCCCGCCACAAACAAACAAAAAAACCCCACCTGAACCACACAGAAGACTGAATCTCAACTGACAGGAACTGATCCTTTTAGATGTCATGAATGTTCGCTGCCCTGTGGTAACAGATGTTAGATTGTTTTTTATAACATTTATTTTCAGGGAGATATTCTACGTATGGAAAAAGAGCATCAGGTGTTAAAAGAACAACTTAAAGAAGCACAGGAAAAATATGAACAGTTAGAAAGCCGAAGCTCAGAGGAAATCAATGCTTTAAAAGAGCTCCTAAAAAAAAGTGTTGAGGAGACAGAGGTAATGTTTTTATTCATGCAACCTTGGGACAATCTGCGGTGGCTCACAAGATTGGCTGTAATTGATCAACAGTATTTTTGAAACTTGACTGGTAGTCCTCATTGCTGTGAAGTCTAACTCAGCAAACCTGACAATCTTTGTGTGTCATCTTCCTTCGAACACACTTAAACACACAGGATATTGGTTGCTTCCATCTAGTGGATAGATATTGGTTTTGGCTCAACCTGAGAACAAAAAAAGCACTACACTGCTGACTCTTTCCTCCTCCTTGATTTGTTGGGTTTGCTAACAGGCTTTGTTTCCTTGAAAATGTTTGAGAGCAAGAGGAGTAGTCCCCAAACAACACTATGAGCCTATTATCATTTTGACTGGATTAATTTTATAGTTAAAGCTGTAGATGCTTTATTTATACAGGCTACCCATTTGTTTACATGAAAAGGAATTTTTCCATTTAAAAAAAATTTAATAATTCAGGTGAAACCAAAGCCATCTTTCCCCATCCCCTCTCTTTAATCTTTAGTAAGATGGGGCCTGTCATTCAATCTCAGTTTAATATATTTTTTTTCCTTTCAATGGTGTGTTGGAATAAACTCATGTACTGCAGCTTGGGAACTCCTGAGTTCTAGCTTTACCATTGGCTGCAAGTAGCCTGGCAAACTTTCATATAAGGGAGGAGAGACATCTCATCCCTTATAAACATCTGGTTTTTTGGGTTTTTTTTATATGAATATTTGGTAAAAATGTGAGCTTAAAAAGTTTTGAAAGCGTGGCTGTATGCAGGGTGGGTGAACTTTTGCATGGGCATCGTAGGCACTTTTTAACAAATATTTATTTTTTTTTTATATTTGCCAATGATGCATTGATGCTACCTCATTTTTTTAAGCAGCTATGGCAGCCATAAGACTCACTGCTGTCTTGCTCTGTTACGAAATCTAACTTCCCAGTTGTTAGTACTGATAACAACATTATCAGTACTGATTTTGAGCTGGATTTTGAGTTGGATTTCAGCATGTATTTGTACGTGACACTGTGGAACTGGGTTTCTTCTTTTAGCTGACTGCAAAACAGGGTTACGAGTATTCTGAAGCCATGTAAATGAGGTGTGCAGATAGTTGTGGGAAAGCGTTTATGAGTATGTTGCTCACACTGAACACCTGAACTAACAGTAAATGAAGCACTAGTAAAACTCTGTTACCATAATTTTCACTGGCTTAGCTTTTGATCATAAGTGTCAGCAATGTGCTCTAACTTGCATTTGAATAAAATAGTATTTTCAGAAATAACATTGTCTTATTTTCTGCTTTTAGGTATCAAAGAATGAACTGGACTGGCTTCATCAAGACTTAGAAATAAAAGTGAAAAAATGGCAACAGGAGAAGAAAGAAAATCAAGAGAACTTAAAAGCACTAAGGAACACAGCTAAAAAGCATACAGATACCAATGATAGGTACTAATTTTATATACAGATTTACATTACTTTCCCTTTGCTTGATTTTTTTTTTTTTTTTTAAAGTAGCAGTAAGTACAGTTATTTCTGATAGACTATGGTAAGTTTCAGTATCTATTGTTTCCAAGATATATGCAGAGTGAAAATGCAAACTTGTTGCCCTCTTACGTCATTCTGAAATGAATTAAATGCAATTCTTGGATTAGAGCTGCTGTTAACAGGATCTACGTAAAACATTATTTAACCTAATTAACAAGTACTACTCCTTCACTGCTTAAGATCTTCCCATGTTTTCCAGAATCCTTTAGGTCTGCACTGCTTTTTCACTTTTCTCCTTCATGATTTGCCATTGCTTCCTCATTTTGCTCCCTCTGCTGCATTATGATTAGCTTCCAATTTTCATTTCCATTTTCATTCTTCCTTCTTCTGTTGTACAATCAACCCAGCCAAAGTCTGGTCTGCATCTATTTTTCTTACACGCCTTTTGTCTGTTGAGCCACATAGCCTATCTGAGGGTCGTCCAAAGATGCATGTTTCCTTCTTTTCTAGTCCTGTTGCTCATTTCTCAGATTCAAGTAAGACTGCAAAAACCACATAACTGCACGTATCTATGGTGGGGTTTTATTACCCATCCTTCACCCTAAAACAGAAGTCTGCAGGGCTTTCCATGGAACTTAAATCAATAATATCAATGTATGAATGCCATCATGACCCCGTGTGCAGCAAACCCAGCTGTTCCCCTGGCAATGAGCTCTCCTGGCTATGGAGGACCAAGAATCAACTTCAGTCAACTTCTAGCATAGTCAACAAGCATCCGTGAGAACATGTCACTGATGGACTGAAAAATAAGTTGTGTGTCATTTGATGAAGTATTATCCATAGCTTTTCTCAAAACATTCTAAACACTTTAGAAATCTTTAAGTAACGTAATCATTGGCTACATAACCAGCTAGATGTTCTATCACAGTAATAGGCTGAAATATGTACGTGTCTGCTTTTGTATTTTGATTTTTTTGCAAGTTACAGGTAAACATTTAAAATAGCTTCTAGATAACTGATGAAACTGTCTGACTTAGCAGTAACTTTTCTAATCAGATTTGACAATTCCTACTGTATTTTTTTCTTTCTCAGTTTACAGACCTGAGAAGACTTCTGTCCTTTAATGCTGTTGTATTATCTTTAGTCTGAGTAGTTTGCGTCAAATGCCTCTTGAAAAATCATTGGCCTGCTTTTATATTAGTTACTGCTTCATTAGGAATACATTTAAATGCACTTACAGTATTAAACAGCATATAAAACATACAGATTGTCACTGCTGCATAATTGGCACTATTGTTATAAAGGAATGTCACCTATTTGCTTGTTAACATTTTTCAGAACAAGCTTAATAAATGTTTATGACTCTAGGTATTTGAAGACCATTGATGAGAAGGAAAAGCACTATAACGTGTATTTAAATACGTATCTCGAGACCAGGTAAAACTTGTACCCTTCAGCAATATTGACATTTTTCTACTGACTTGTCGTTACTGGAGTTGTCTGCTTCACTCTGGGTGAAGGTTTAGAAAAAATGAGCACTTTAACCTATACCTCTTATTCTCAGTTAGTTTACTTTTACCTATCATAAGTAAATATTCTTTTATTTTAGATATTTAGAATAATAAAAGTCTGGGTTTTCAAAATACTGTCATACATTTCCCTTGATTATATTATACTGTGTTCTAGAACACACGTTAGAAGTTGGGTGTGGTATAGACATACTGAACTGTTGTATGTAGCTTTGGATCTTCACACACTTACAGTCCTAAGTGTATATAAGGTTATCTAAACATTTTCTATGAGGTACTCATTTGCACATAGTATAAAGTTAAGGTTTCATTTATACATACATTCTTTATGTATGTGATCAGGCTCAGAACAATACTTGCATGACTGCAGTAGTCAAACTCCTATAAGCTTTTTAGGTTGCCCAGTGAAATGTGGTTAAGGAATGCCAAGGTTGTGTCCATGGACCCAGCAGCGTGGCTGCATGAGCATGATACTATACCTGAAGGCACAAGCTATACAATGTAAATGGAGATGCGTGTTTCCAAAGGAGAGAGAAGTAATAGCTGTAGAAAACCGCTAAAATGCCATACATTTTAAATACTGGTCTGTTGTAAATGTTACTCAAGTATTTAACTTCTCTTCATTTCACAGTAATAAACTTGCTAATGAGAAAGTAAAATTGGAAGAGCTTATAAAAAAGAGTCAAGATGACTGCCAAGAGTGTGTGAAAAGAGCTGTTAAAGCAGAGGTACAAACAAAAAAATCTTAAAACGCTTTTGCTAGAGCTTGGGTCATTTGTGCTGATAGTAGGTGGGGAGGATAACTGGTGAAGTCTTATCTAACAATGCACTGTTTCAATAACATCTAAAACTTTTTATAAGCATATATCAAAAATGTTAATCAAATACTGACAAGTGCTGTTCATGATGTTATCCTACAAAACTTTGCAGATCATCAAGGCACGTTATTATTATTGACTAGTATTAGAAGTGCACAGAATTTGGGGCATATAGTGTTGCCCCAGACAAAATTCAACTAGTAATTCAGTTTCATACTTATCCATTAGTAAGAATTAACCATAGGAACATAAAAAAATTCCTTGTTAAAAGTCATAGTTAGTGAATATATAACTACTTCTTTATCAGGTAGAATCAGAATGCAACAACTGACTTACGTATTTCACTGAAAGGAGGGAGTACTTACAAATACCAAGATTTTTTTCTAAACTAGTATGTTTTATACTCAAAATGCTTTGAATATCATGAACAATTCTCCCTTCTTAAGAAGGGCTTGAAGGCTCTCTTATCTGCAGCAGGATTTTATAAAAAGATTAGATTGTTGGTCCGCATTAGTCTTCAACTGTGCAGTATTTAAAAAGCTGCCTTAATCACTTAAAGTGTGTGTGTGTGTATATATATTTTTATATATATATAGGATAAGTTGCAAATGGAACATTAATGGAAGCTTTCTGCTGTCAGTTGAAGTGAATGTAGCCTTTTTATCCTCCTGAAGGCCTGCCACAGCTGTTAATTCCACTTGAAATCCCTCACCATAGGAACTGTGTGTGTGTGTTATACTCTGTGTCATCAAACTATTGTTTCAGATACTTATTAAAGTGTATTTTTAGGTTTTATTCCTTGTGCTACTGCAGTGCTTTTACTGCACTTTTTTTTTTTTTTTAAACAGTTATGTTTTGTTACAGGTATCAGTACTCAAAAACTGGAAGGAGACTGAAGTATGCAAGCTAAATGGCATAGCTGCCAATGCAGAAACAAATCTCAAGGTGTTGAAGTCATTGAGCAGGTATGGAGAGTTTACACCAGAAATTTCAGTACCACTCGTTGCTAAGTACCGGTAACTACTAAATGTTTCATCATGATCATTTAACTAGACAAATCAGTTTTGCTCACAAAGGGATGCTAGCCTGAAAGGTGTGTAGAAACATAATAGTTAAATGCAGCTTTCCTGAAGCTGAATTTCCTTAGTCTTAAATTACCAAGACGTGTGATACTTAAGCAGGAGCAAGGTTCTTGTTTTACTCTTTCTTAGCCGGCGGAGATCAAGCTACTGGGAACATTCCAGTTATTCCTGCACAGTATCACTGGGAAAGGGCTGCAATGTAAATAGAAAAGCGTGCAACAAAACTGCTGGGCATGCAACAACATTGGTTTCTTCCTTACAAGGAACTAGTTTAGCCCTTGGTGTTACCTTTCTAAAAAACTCATGCCATCTTCCCTTTCCCTGTCCTTATGTTGCTGCAAAATACTAATTTACATTTGAGGAGTCTAAGATTGGATAGGATCTAAGTACCAATAATTTAACTGATTTTAACTTAGATTTGCTTGAAGTCTTTAACTGTGATTTAGTTGGTAGGGGAGGGAACTGCTGTACTAAAACCATTGCTGTTAAACAAAAATAATGGGAATGTTGGAGTTTAACTGATAATCTTGAATACTTCAACAGCTCAGCTTCAGCCGTACCTAAGTTGAAGTCACAGATTGATTCGTGGGAAATACTCATTTCAAATGTAAAGAAACAACTGGAAAAAGTAGAGGTAAGCCTTAATTTCTCTTAACAAGCTTTAAGTTGAACTTCAGAAATTAAACCAGAATAAATACCTTAAATAATTTTGTGTTCCTTTTTTAAAACACCTGTAGCTTGTCCTCCAAATACTGAACTGTATTTTCTTCAATAAAAAAAGAAAGATACAGTTTTAAGTCCAAATTACTTAAGTATCATTAAGTTACAATGAGTATCTTCAATTTTATAATGGCAAAGATCTGTCCTGTATACACTTGCTTCAAAATTGGGTCCCACATTAACAAGTCTAGCCTCTTGGTTCTTTTGTATTTTTTGAACTTTAGAAATCCATGCAACTTCTTTAAAAACAGCAGAAAACTCTCTGAAATGTTAAGATGTGAAATGTCTAGGCTGAGTTTTAAGAACTAGAAAGGGATTCCCAAACCCTTTCAAGCATCAGTGCAAGTACTTGAGTACAGATTTATGTTACTGTAGCAAATGGCAGCCTTAAGTCTTCATTTGAAAGGCCCAGTATCTTTGGTGTTTTGCAAAAAAGTAGGTGTGTTAATGCCATTTTAAATAAGGAGCGAGCTTTAGTTAATGCTGACGTGGAGGATGATTTGTTTTCCTTCTGCAGACTGAGTATGAAGAAAAAATTCAGATGGTGAAAAATGGTGTACGGAACTGCCTCACTAAAACGGAAACTGTGGATCTTCCTTCTCCTCCCAGCGTCTTAGTACGTATCTTGTATTTGACAGCAGTTTGTTAAGAAGTTCTTTAAGTTTGCATTGGTATGGCTATCCTTTATAGGACACGCACATAAAGAACTTGAATATATAGCCTTGAAGACAAAATAATCTGGTTCTCCATATGTCCAGGTAGTGTTCAAAAGGAAAAGGCGACGGCCGATTAGCATGATGAAGTCCAGTGAGAGGCACGTTCTCAAGTCCTTTGAGAGGCTTAAGATGTTTAACTTTAAAATGCTTCACGTTCTGTCTGCATTGGGACTAATATTTTTGGATATTGTGACTTTCCTATAGCACCAAAATCCATAGGGACAAGGCCCCATTACACCAACATGTGTAACTGATTACAAATACCAAAATCAACTTCCAGTCATATCTGTTATGAACCAGATGGAGAATAGCCATTTATGGAAATGAATCTGTAATGACTACATCCCAGATAAATACTGTTTAAAACCATTTTCTCCTGGGCCAACAGTTCCACAGATGCTTTGCTCAAATCATGTCAGTTACTTCCAAACCCTGCGACTGTTCCTGGTGCAAGGACGATGTCAGTGTAAGTCAATAGTCCTTGAACTGTTCATCAGCACGGTGGTGGGGAGACACACGACAGTGATAAAATACTGGCAGCCAAGCTAGCTGCAGCAGCATTACAACCAACCTATGTGCTGCCATTCGCTGACGATGAAATTAAAACCAGGGCACAGAGCTGATGCCTAGTCCTACAGACAAATAGCATTCAGAAATGACTGGACCTGGGATGGTGGGGAGTGAGGAAAAAAGGGTTCAGCCTTGACCCAATAAGTAAAACACATTCATAGTGCACACACAAATGAAATCCCTGAATTCACTGAAGATGCCACACAACTTTTTAATATATATTCGCTGCAGAAAGTCACAGTTTTTTCTTTTGTTTGTTTTCAGTATAATTTTGATTCAAGGCTCTGTTCTAATACTGTGTATTTATGATTGTTTTTCTGGACTTACACAAGTAATAGTTACACTTATGCTCTCCTGCGTACCTTTTCTTCCCCACTTACTTCAGGTATCTCCTTTCTACTTACTGGCACGGAACTCTTAAGAATATGTAGATAACTTTATTACCATGCTTAGGTTACCATCAATTTACAGACTGGGAAAGAGCGATTTTTGAGCCTCTTGTTCTGCCTTTGGTATCTATTCTTACTGCAGTAATACCGGAGTAACATTTTAGAAGAGCAATCTGTAATTCTTTCAGCTTTGAGAGGACTTTAATAGGCAAATAGTGAGCCCAAATGAAAAAGACTTGATGAAAGCCCTTTTTCTGCCTGTTTAATTCCATTAATTAATTGAACACCTTTACAGAGAAGGTAAAATACCGTTTCAAAAAGGTGTTAAACTAAAGAACACAGAACAAGAACCAGCAGGTTTGACTATGAAGAAATGCAGAATTTTAGGTCTGTGTGTTAGAAAGCAACCTTCCTAGAGCAGTCAAGTACTGAAACAAATAGCAGTCATGAGGTCAAACAACTGAACTTATTTTAAGGAGTTCTTTCCATTTATGGAAAAGAGTCGTTAGTGCAAAAAGAAGTCTGATGACTACAGCTGATGTGTTTCTGTTTAAATAAAATTGCACTGGATTATATAGAGATTATATATTAAAAGCAGTGAATTTTGTCTTTTGAAATTGATGGCACTTACTTAAAGCAGTTGTGTTTCTACCACCAACTTCAAGCTGTACTTTTGTACAACTTGCAGCTGTCCAACAGCCATGCATTCTTTAGCAAAGCAAGAATAAGTTAAAGGAACAGTTTGCGTATGTGCTGTCCTATTTAATCCTCTTTCAAACAGGTTGTCCATAGGTAGTACATACTAAAGAGCACCTTTGTGCAATATTTTTACCTAGGTAAAGCAAATTGAGATAAGTGGATACGACCTTCCAGTTCCTTAGCATGACTTCCTGTGTCATGGGTCACACTGCAAATGCTTGAGAGTTCTGCTCAATTTATTTTAATCAATCTTTTTCCTGTGAAACCTGTTTATTTCCTAGGCAACACAAGGCAGACCTCCCATCGGTGATCCAGCCATTGTCATGTATTCCTCTGCACCTGCACATCCTAATTTACTTCCTGCATTTTCAAGTTCTGAAGATCCAGGTCCAACGCATGCTTCATTTAATACACAGGCCGGAGTTAAGCCAGCATATGCAAATTCCAAGTCTTGTTCTGCAAGTGGTCGGTCAATGAAAACGCACTCCAAACCTCTGGAAGGATCATATTCTGATAAAGTTTCAGCAACGTACCCGTCAGGGATTTCTGGAAGTAATACTCAGAATGTCCAGCCAAACCAGAACCACCGAGATGACTCAGCTATACAACAAAGGCCTTCTGGACTTCCATGCAACAAAATGCTTCCAAAAGCATTTGAAAACATTATTGCACATCTACAGAGTATATTCCCAAACTATAGCAGGTATGTTTTTTAATGTGTGTAATGTTATGCTGGGTAAAGAAATTCCGAACACCCCATGATAAAATACAAAAAGAATTGATTTCTTAGTAGATGGCTTCTATTTCATGAGAACAGTGATGTTAGTTGTTCCCCTCCCTTCCCTCCCATTCAGAGACATTCCTTAAGGGAACAGACATACGGTGTTGGCTTATGTGTTTTGATTTTTTTTTTTTTCCAATTAGAACCACAAGCAAATATTATTGTTGTTGTTGTTATTATTATTATTATTATTTTTTTTTTACAGTTAGGGTAGCTAGATCCTAGTTTAGTCAGAGGTACTGGAAGCAGGTACTTGCTACAGTTCATTTGAGATCTTAGTACCTTTTGAAGGATGTACTGCTGTGAATCAAACGTGGAAGCTATAGTGTTCTCTAATGCTGATCGTGGCCATAGTGTTGCCAGTCAGTAATCATGTCTCTTTGTTTTTTTTGTTTGGTTTTTTTTTTTTTTCCCCTTCAGTTCAGACTTTACTAGCTTCATAAAAGATGTACAAAGAAGAAATGGGAATACATTGTCAGGTTTGAGCTTAGACGAAATTCTAAGCAGAGTGACAGAACTCATTCTGGACCAGCAAAATAAGGTACTGTGGTGTATGTAGTTGCTGCCTGTTCTCCTGTGCATCTCTGACAGAGGACGGTGTAGCACAGTCCAGTAAAGAATGCAGAATTTCCTCTGCTGTCAAGCTCTGAAATATGAACTTGCTCAAAATTCTTTTCCAATACCTGTTTAGGCACCAACTTCAACAGGGAGACCTGTGGCGTCAGTATCCTCTGCTTCACCAGTGCAGACTGGAACTCGGAGTCGGGAAGTACCTGCAGGAGAAAATGTGCCCAGCCCACCCAAGGCAAGACCTGTGCATAAAAATGCCTCAAGTAAAAATCCGTTTCAGCCAAATCTCCAGCCCTGGGGAAATGTTGGAACAACACCCAAATCTAAATGGAAAAAAATAGACTATACAGTAAGTTCTCCACTAGTTGAATGAATGTGAAGTGATTGCCGTGTACTACTTGTAAGACATGAAATAATCAAAGTATTGCTGAAAAAAATAATTGACGTTCATTTTGTGTACAAAAGCTTAAATATACTTGGTTACAATTAGTAACATTATTAACTTCCTAGAATTTGCTGATTGTTGCTAGCTTTCAAGTAACTTCACATTTTATGTATAGGCCTCCAGTGATGATCCTTGCACAATATGTCATGATGAACTAAGCAGAGACTCATGTGAACTAGAATGTGGGCATCATTTTCACAGAGAAGTAAGGATTTTTGTTCTTACCCTTAGATGCAAATGTTTACAAATTCTGTTCAGTTATGCCATTGTTCCACTTTCTAAAAGTAACCCTGCTCCCCCTTACCCTTCAGTGCTTAAAGAACTGTGCACAGTTCCCTTTTACATACTTTGTACACCAAGATTTGCTATATATGCGGTCTTACTGTGTCAGAAAGTTTCCAGTTTTAGATTTTTAACTGAAATGATAATTTGCTATAAACTCTGCACTTACCACCTGATAGCAGCTGCATGTGTAACTTCATGTAGCAAGAAAGTCAGAATTATGTTAGAATAACTTGGTACTTCTGTCCGTGACCTTTTCCCATTACCTTATTTGTTTACTGCTGATTTGTTACTGCAGAATAGGTACAAATGTAAATTGATCAGTACGGCACCAGAATCGGAGAACAGTTTTCTAACCGCAAATTTTAGTAACATAGAACATGTTGGAAAAATTGCTTACCTATTAGTGACAATTATTAACATACTTAAGCTGAACTCTTTATACCAGATTTTGTTTCCTCAACATCATCTTCCTATTCTTGCAGTGCATTAGAACATGGCTTAAGCAACATTCAAGCACCTGCCCTATCTGCCGCGTTCATGCCTTGTTACCTGAAGACTTCCCTGAGCTTCCTGCACGGAACAAATACGCCTAAACCTTGTTTTATTTGAACACATTATAATAAGATGCAAAGTGGCTGCAGAATAATAACCACTGTGATAAGGAACAGAAACACAATGCCTAGACAGAGACAGAACCCTGGTTTTATTGAAAATGGTAGTAGAACTCAGACTGATTCAGTATTTAACACTTCACATTAAGCCACAAGACACTGGTACTGCCACGGCACCCGCAGAATCAAGTGAGCGTACTCCCAAGATCCAGCACTTTTCCTGGTTGCTGCCTGAATGTGTGAAGCCAATGTAATGTAGTTCAGAGGCCAGCAGCACACAAAACTGGTAGGGTTTTTTTTGGCTACGGGATATTTAATCTACTGTATCTGCTTTTCTCAAAGGATGGTGCATAATTCCTGTAAAGAGGGGCCCTTCCTTCAGAGCTTACACCACACTGAAAATAAATTCTAATATCAAACAAGTAGGTGACCTGAATGAGAGAGCAGCAGAATTTGGAACAGCCATGACATTGCCTTCCTCTGGCATAAACAATTACAAGTTAACTGCAGGATTCAAATTGGACTTGTTGTGATCATTATGAATGCAGTTCATATAATTGCAGCTCCTTTCTCTGCATAAATCCATAGCTAATAATTCAAATTGTTTAAATAATGACGTAGTAATATTTGGAAGCAAGAATTTTTAAGTATTCATGTGCTTCTTTCTGTTTGCGTATTATTGAGTTGGAATACTGTGGCTCAATTTTTTAATCTTGACACGTGGCATGAATTCCCCTCATCGCTCAAACAAATCGGCTCTTCAATCAGAATTACAGGATTTTTATTTTGACGAAGCAACGCTGCATCTGTATTCTGTGCATGAATGTTTATCAACAGCACGAGGTACAGAATACAAACAGCTAAAAGAACAGTTATCCTACTGCTTTAAAAGGCTGGGCTTGCGAGAGTACCTTCATCACTGTAAAATTTGTCTCAAATAGCCAAAAGACCAGGACTAGGGCGTGTACAGCTTAACCACTCTGAAAATGGCAGTGTGACTGTTGTTTGGATACAAGCAGTATTAAATTGATTGTATGAGATTATGTTAGCTAATTCTAGGGATCATTTGTTCCCCCAAGTGAGTGTGTATCTTCCAGATGAAGTTTTAAACTATTCTGTGATTAATCAGTATATTAATTGGCACTTGGATCAAAAATAAAATCATTCCTGCAGCTGATGTGTTTCTCTTGCGTAATATTTTTGCTAAGTCTGAGTTATTGGTGAGTAATGTACTGTATACTAGCGAGCTAAGGCACCTTGTGCTCGAAGAATTAGGTACTGCGCTGCTCAGCATTACAGCACTCGCATCCTTTTCAGCTGCCCTTATTTTCTTGGGGTGGGAGATATGTCTGTATCATCTTCTCAGCTTTTCACAAAAACAGCCTAGGACACTGTTCCAGAGCAGGGGTATCCTTGACCTGCTACGCAGTGGCAAAGCAGTCCCACATGTCCCATATTTGACAGTATTCCTCAAATAGAACCTAAGGTGCCTTGAGGTAAGAAGGGCAAACTGGCTGTGGAAACAGGTAAGAAAGCACTTGCTGTTAGTGCACTGAACTGCTATTTACATACATTTGCTTCCTGTCAGCCAATCTTATTTTTCCTATACCTGCAGCACAGGCAGGAGCCCAAGTTCCCAGATAAGCAAGACGGGTTTTCACAGAGTCACAGGGATTCCTTTTCTCTTCCCTGACTCCTCTGAGCTGGAAGGATTTTAGTGATTTCCAGAGACAGGTCATTCACACCTTTAACAAGGAAGCCTTAGAGCAGACAACCGGGAGAGGGGCAGCTGAGCAGGCGCTATTCTGCACGAAGGGAGCTCATCTGCTCCGGCTGCTGGGGCCCGAGGCAGGAGGAACGCCAGTCCATCTTTCTGAATAACTGGGAAGGTGGGAGGTGACAGCGCTACTTCGAGCAGCAGGTGGCACTCTTGTAGCGTCGCATAGACCAGAAAGAGTGGCTTCCGTTTTCCAAAAAATCATCCTGTGTGATTTCCTGATCTTGGAGAAGTGTTCAGTTCTGGTAAAGAGCTCTCCCCCCTGCCCCCCAAGACACTGAAATAAAACTGTCAATGATTATTCCTATAAATACAGATGATACAGAACCAGGGCCAAACGTAGAATTACATTTTCCTGCTTGGCAATGCTGCTGGATTACGGCTGAAAGAAATTTACTTTTTGGCAGTTTTCTTCATTGTCTTTTCAGGTTGTCATCTTTACACTTATAGTTTATATAACACTTTATATACTTAGCCTGCCTCCACCCCACATAACAGTGTATGGAAAATTCACAATTAGAATGAAATTATGGCTGTTCTGTTTACTTAACATAAAAATCTACAACCTGTTTCTGTTGGGAAGGTTATTTCTTGCTGAAAGTTTTCCTACATAGTTCCTTAAAGTGTTTGTAACTATACATCTTAAATGTATTTACCTCAACTTACTCCTTTCCTAGCATTTACATTTATACTTTAAGGTGAACAAGCGACAATATTAACCCACCTAATTAAAAAGAGTGACTTTGGAGTGGTTATTCATATAATGACACATCATCTCCTAAAGGCACAAGGTGCCACAGGGTAGAAGTTTTTTAATGCAGTTTTTTCACCACTTAGCATAGCCAGCCCTTAGCAGAGGCTGGGCTGCGACTGTTCAGTGGTGCTGTTTGTCACATGACAGATTTTTTTTTTCAAATTAAAACTGAGCTGTAGAAGTCTTAGAGAATGGAAGATGGTATAATGCAACGAGTAAGTATATTCTCAAGCTAAAAACTTTTGACTGGTCTTTCTCAGTGCTATTTTACACAAACAGCAAAGACAAAGTAAGCCCAGGGAAAAACCACGCTTAAAAAACCAACTTCAGTTCTAAGCGTTCTGCCAATACAGATTCACATTCCCGATTTGACCAAAATACACTTGGTGTTATTTCACATCGTTATTCACTTCACATCGCTTATTTCACATTCATCTCAGAATTATTCATCCCACACCACCACCTTGCATTGCTGTAGCACCATTTATTACACCTTCAAAGACACTATTCAGTATTATATTACAAGTCCCATACCCTCCCCCCAGTATATATACACCACAGATAATAGCACTTACTAGGTTTAAGAGGTCTTTAAAGGACTTTGGAACAAGTATTACAAAATGAAATAAGGAGGGAAACTTACTACATATTTCTACAACTTGTAGAAATATACAGAATCATTCTTTCAGGATTTGTCTGAGAAAAACTGCAGAAAACACGGTTGTTGAAGTTAAAAAGATACCTGACAAAGCCGTCTGGACAGATACAGCCACATCAGCTATCGCAAGACAGGCAAAGCCTTAGGAAGATTTACAGAGAACTGAAAGCACAACTACCAGCAGGAACAAGGAAGTGATGTGTTTTCAGTTAAAATAAGACATAGATAAAATTTCACTTTGCCTCTGAAGAATTTAATCCTTTTTCAGTAAATCCTTAAGTGATTCTCTTCTGGCTATTTACATCCTGCAGAGCTTCAGCGGGAAGTTCTCTGTGATGAGATGATCATCGTGCAGAAGGACAACAATGTTAACTTCAAACTCTGGAAGAAGGGGGGAAAAAAAAAAGAGTCCACATGACTCTGAATTATAGCAGTAGGATAAGAGGCAGGCAGCTCCTGCTGTCAGGTACAGCACTTCACAGGGCCCTTGCACGCCGTTTCAATACCCTGGATTTTCCTATGGCAGGGATGAACACAGTGCTCCAGGCAGATCCTCACCACCAACATCCCAGACCTTGGGCCATTCCTAGAAAACCTTGGCTCGTTCTAGTCTTTGGGATTCCTCCAGATTAATTTGTGTATCACTGAGAAACTATGACGTACAGTCTTCTGGACAACAGAGTTCAGACATCTAAAATTAAAACGTTTTGGGAAATACGCCTCACATTTAGAAGCACGTAAGTGGAAGAGTTGGGGAACAGACTCCTTCCCTGCTGTCAGCATGTAACACGGCCTTATGAAATTAAACACTAAAATACAATATACCTGCAAACTATGAGAAAAAATTTCAAAAGAAAAATCTACTCTATTGTGTTGTTCAAAACCAAAATCAGTATCAGATCTCTATTCAATCCTAAATGGAGACAGAATATAAAGGCATGTAAGAGTTAATAAATGAAGGGAACCAGAGATCCAAATAAACTGAAGATAACTGTCCTTTTTTAGAATCTTCATAACTATATTAAGACTGTTCTTATAAATAGATGTACATACTACACTAACAGTAGCTCAGTAGCTGTTTGTCACTGTAAATTACTATTCAATAGCTTGAAATGGCAAAAAGTAGAGAAGAATATTATGTACAGTGATTTTCCCCAAAATATCAAGTGCAAAAACGCTCTTGGGGGAACAGATAAACAGGTAGGCAAAGCTGGAAAACTAGTTGGGCATATTTGTCCAAGACAGACAGCAGAAAAGTAGGAGGGTCTTCAGTTGGGAAGGATCCTAAAGGCAGGGACTCATACATTCAATCTGATACAGTAAAATAACAAAAAAAATAAAAAAAGAACCAACAGCTTCCAGCAGGACAAAGGGAAGAAAAACAGGCCAGCAAAGAGAATTTTTGCAGTAGTTATTTGAGTACGTGAGGAAAATCTTACATTTCAGGTTAAGGAAAATGTTGGATTTTGGCAGCAATAAGCAGGAAGCAGCAGCTCGTGTACATCAAGAAAAGCAAAGTCACATACAGCCTAACCTTACTTTTTCTACTTCCGAGTCTGTGCAGCAGGAGACTGGAGAACAAAAAGGAGAGGGAATGGAAAGAGGGGTTCTTGCTGGTGATGCAAAGAATGAAGGGGTCATCTTGGCATTTTATTCTTGGGCTATTACTCAAGTGTTTAATCATGCATAATTTTTTTGGCACAAAAACATTACCTGCCATTACACTGTTTCTCCTGTCCTTTTACCGTGTAATTCTATTAGTCAGAAGCAGCTTAATAGCGGCACAACTGTTTTTAGTTAGAAGTATTTGGGCTGCATTTTCTCAGTCTGTATGAAATGCAGCAGACTGCAATCCTCTTCAGGAAACCTCTACAGGGAAACAGATGGATGTCCTTGCTTCTTCTTGCAGTGCTGACAGCGGTTTATCCTATTACCTGGCAGAAGCTAAAGTGAAACTAGAAACTTCTCTCAGATGAAAGATGCCAACACAGCATAAAGTCCTATGTGCTTACCAACTTTGAAGTTTGTTGTTTCCAGGGTAGGGCAGGTGAACAACCTGGGAAACACCATGTATATAGGAATTGGTAGGCCCCTGCAGACATCCCCATCAGCAATCTGAATATTCTGTATTTCTGTGGCATCTCTGGCATAACCTTCCGCGCACCCTGGTGAAAGTGGGAAATTCAGAGGGAAAAGAGAGGAAGGGAAAGAGAGAAGAGAAGGCAGTGGCCAAAATTTAAAACAAAGATACACGAGGGCTTGGGGGCAGGTATGTGTGGGCAAGACATTTTGCCCTTTGACCTGCAAATTTTTCACATTAGCACTCTGAATTAAGGATCATAGAGGTTATTTAAATTCATGTTTGGACTGTTCTACCTAAAGAGCAAACCAATTTTTTCCAAGTCTTTTTAATTGTATGGCATTTGACAATCTTTCATATTTAAGCTGAAAGAGTGCAAGTGGTAATTACTGCAGTCTATATACATTCTGTTTACAGAGAAACTTACCACAGGTTTCCACACGCACTAACTGCAGCTCAATACTTTTGACTGCAGCCTCGGCATTCTCCACCACCAGCTCCCCTGTTAGTGGCTGTGTAATGATACAGTTTGTAGAACTGAGATGACCTCTGATGAGAAATTTTGGGAGTGAAGCTCTCTGAAAAGATGGGGGGAGGGGAGAGAAAAAGACACAACTGTAAGAGCAGACTAAGAAAAAAATACGTTCTAGAAAGACAGTTATCAAAATATGTAGGAAATCCCAAAAAGTTGCGAAGTTAAGAAAGTTCAGAAATGCCTCACGTAACTTCAATAATGTAACTCTTTAAATATGCATCCTTATGCAGATGCATCAAGGTATCTCTTACTACTCTCCCCCCGACATGCGTCCCCCCTACTCATTCCACGCACAGGAGCATTTTTCCTGGGTTATTTGTTATGGGTTACAATATAGTCTATCGTTTCAGTGATTTTCCCCTTTTAAATCTCCCTCTCATGGCTGGGAGAGAAGACAAGCATTTAAAAATCTTCATTTAATGCAAGACGTAGCATACTGCTTATGTACCAAGACATCAATTAAGGACAACTAATAAGGAGCTTAATTTGAATACAGCACCACACTTAACTTTTAAAATTTTCTTAACAGCAAGCATGTTTCCTACGTTTTAAGGAAAGTACAGTAAGAACAGCTGATCGAGGATGACAGTCTCTAAAGCAGTTTCCATAAAAGACCAAAGTGGGGGTTTTGCTCCCCTTGCCCTCCCCTTTTTCAGGCCAGCAGGCATCACAGATACTCTCTGCCAGCAGAGAAACTCATATGCTAGAAGCTCCAGTTACATGTCAAGCTCTGGCAGGAGGCATACTGAAACAGTCAAGTTTTCTACCCACACCTTCAGCTCATATCTTCAACATCCAACTTTCTTCAAACTCTTTGAGCATCCTGCTGTAGCCTTCCCCTTCTTTTGCGAGCCTTATTCTTCTTTCCCTCAATTTTTTGTTGACATCTTTGATGTTAGCCCCTACCTTCCAACCATCTGTTCTCACTTGCTTGTGGCATTGGCTTTCCTTGCCCATTTAACTGATTTCCCTTTCTTCCAAGCCAAGTCTCATTGCAAACTTTTTTTCTCCCAATCTGTTTGTTTTGCTTCTTAGTCCTGGCTGCCAGTAGCAATGGCAGAAAAGTTCTCCTCAGCTATTGTTTAGACCATTTCACTCAGATACCCAACAACACCTCTGCAGAATTTAGCTGTTCCACTCAGAACAAATCTTTGGGGGAAATAAAAAGAGAGGAATTTTCATGTGTTTAGTAAACATGACCTCACCTGGGTATTTTCTCCTAATGTAAGTAACAGAAGTTACGTCCCTGACAAAACCACCCTATGAAATATTGAGTCCTAATAATGTATTAGTAAAATGCTTTTTTATTGTATGATCCCTTGCAGGTTTTTCTCATGACCACTATTGGTAAACACAGAGTTGCTACCCTGCTTCACAGGGACTTCATATAGCTATCCCCTGAAGTACAGTGGTCGGAACCAAAGAGACAGAGATAAAAGGAACTTGCAGAACAAGAACTCAAGGCCATTCAGCTCAATCCTAGTCTACAAGCCTTTTTTTTCAAGGTGTATTTCCCCTACAGCCTTACTAATCTTGCCAGTAGTCTTCGTATTTTCATCCTAACTAGGTCTCCTCTCGTAGGATGTATCATTTACATTCTGTTTCATAATCCCCAAAAACCGAGAATCAAGAACATAAGAGCAAACCTATCCTGGTTTTTAATCTAACGTCTTTGTGCTTTGCTTGGCTATTGCAAACCTCCTAATCAGTTTTCTAGTAGTCTACCAGAAATTATAGTTCTGTCACGATCTCCAGACAAGCAGAGAATTGAAATTTTAATATTTTAATTATATCAAAACAGTGCCTTTTTCTACCTCTCCACCAGGTGGTCACTTCAGACCCATACATTTTTTGAGACAGGGAGAGGAATAAATAAAAGTAGTATTTTAAAAAAAAAAAAAAAAAAAAAAAAAAAAAAAGACCACCGCTTGTACTACCATACACATTCAATACTATTCTTTAGACAGCTCCGCAATTAAATACCAAGATCTGCTGGATCAGGGATGTCAGAAGTTTTAGAACCTATTTTTGTGGTTAGGTACTTGAAATAGAGAAAGATACAGGGTCTGCTATTAAACTTAAGAAAGAGCGTTTAATGGACAGGACTTTCTCAAGATGTATACCACTGGGCCTCTGCAAGCCAGTGAGTAGAGTATCAAGATACAGAGGAGAAAGAAGAAACAGAAAATAATTTGTATGGAAACATGGTTCATAGGAAGAGCAGACTGCTGAAAGCTTAGTACTTAGCAGTAGTCTCAAAAGTAATTTTACCATCAAGAATAGTTATTATATCCTTATATTTGAAAAAACACATGCTTTCAGTGTGCAGCAGTCTCCAGAGACATGAGAAGCTGCTGAGCACAACCTGCTCATCCTCTAACTCAGCTGGATTTAGAGTTTAGCCACGACAGCTGGTTGGTTTTCTCTAGAAAACCTTCTCCACGCTCAAGAAAGGTCTATTCCAACACGTGGAAAGTCAAGCAAAGGTAGGATGAGACCTGCATGGATGAACAAGGTGCTACTAATAAAATCATAAAAAGAAAGAACATAAAAGATGGAAGTAGGGTCAGATGACCCAGGAGGAACATAAAAACACTATCTGAGTGTGCAGGGATGGTTTTGGGAAACCAAAGCCCACCTGGAGTTAAATCAAAAGACATGCTGGGCATCAAAAAGGGGCATCTACAAGTCTACCAGCTGCAAAAGGAATATGAGGGTAAATGTCAGCCTGCTACTGAATATGACAGGGGACTTAGTGAAAAAAGACATGAAAAAAGATAGAAGTACTTAATGTCTTCTCTACCTCAGACTTTACTGGTAAGATTTGCCTTTAGGAATCCCAGGCCTTTGCAATCATGGGGAAAGTCTGGAGCAAGGAAGAGTTATCCTTGGCAGAGGAGGAGCAGATTAGAGAGCATTTAAACAGACTGGATGTACACAAGTCTGTGGAACCTGATGGGACGCATCCACAAGTGCTGAGGAAGCTGGCCCACGTCACTGTGAGGCCAACCTTGATTACCTTTGAAAGGCTGTCATGAACAAAGAAGGTTCCTGAGGAATGAAAGATAGTAAATGTCACTCTTATCTTCAGTTAGGAAGATCCAAGGAACTATAGGCTCGTCAGCCTTGCTTCAATCCCTGGGAAAGCAACAGAGCAAACAACCCCAAAAGCCATTTCCAAGCATATAAAGGACAAGAAAGTGACTGGAAGCAGTCAGCATAGATTTATGAAAACGAGGTCATGCTTAACCAACCTGATAGCCTTCTACGATGAAACGACTAGCTTGGTGGACAAATGGAGAGCCCTGGATACTGTTTATGTTGGCTTCAGCACTGTTTTTTATACTGTTTCTCCTAACAACCTCACTGACAAACTGATGGGAGTACAGACTAGATGTACAGCTTAAGACACTGAGGTAGACTGAGAACAGCCTGAACTGGTGGACTCAAAGGTTTGTAATTAGTACCACAAAGTCCAGCTGAAGGCCAGTCACTAGTGGTGTACACCAGTGACTGGGGTCAGTACTGGAGTCAGTATTACTTCACGTCTTCAGTGATGGCTTGGATCATGGGACAGAGTACTTCCTCAGCAAGTCTGCAGATAATACAAAGTTGGAAGGAGTGGTTGGTGAACCAGATAGTTCCTTCACAGGGACCTCAACAGGCTGGACAAACAGGCCTACAACATCCTGAGCTGCATTAGAAAGCGTCACCAACAGGTTGAGGGAGGTAATTCTCCCCATTTCTTCAGCACTGCTGAGAAAAAACTGGGGATAAACGTGTCCAATTCAGGACTTCCTGGTACAAGAAACAGGCTTACTGCAGCAAGTCCAGCCTTTGCTGGATTTGGCCATGAAGATGGTTAAGAGCATGTGACATGCAAGAGGAGGCTGAGAGCTGGGATTGTTCACCCTGCAGAACAGAAGGCTCAGAAGGACTTTATCAATATGTGTCAGTACCTGGTGGGAAGAAGTAAAGAAGATGGAGTCAGACTCCTCGGTGGTATCTACTGAAAGGACAAAAGGCTATGGAAACAAATCAAAATAAAGGAATGACTTTTAATTTATTTATTTATTTATTTTGTAATACTGTGAGGGTGGTCAAACACTGTAACATTGCTGAGTGGTTGGAAGCCTCCATCCCTTGAGATACTGAAAATTTGACTACACACGGCCCTCAACAACCTGCCCTAGATGACCCTGCTGTGAGCACAGGAGCTGGACTAAACAATCTCCAGAGGTCCCTTCCAACCACAATGATTCTGTGAATATAAGGTGATAAGGTCAACAATAGCATGAAAAAACAAGCAGCTGATTAAGAGGTGTGTTTTGAGAAACAAGTGGAAGAGTAGGTCTAAATTCAGAAGTCTGGGAGTAAGAGCAATGGAAAACAAATTGGGGATGTAGAAAGGAGACCGAAAGCAGGAAAGTAATGTTATTAACAAAAAGAGCACAACAGGAAAATCTGGAAAAACAGAACACTGGTTTCAGTGGACAAACAGAAGCCAGTATTCAGAAAGCTAAATGACCAAGACAGCTACTACTATTCACACAGACTTCCCAAAGCCACATGGGGCTGTAAAAAAGGCATAACAAAGGATGAAAATATACATTTTTAAAGGATCTTGGCTACACATGGCATAGAATGTTATCCCTTGCTTCACTGCCAACTTTCACTCAGAAAAATGATAAAAATGTTTAACCATTACTGAACAAAGTTCCACCTTACATTAGTCACCACTATCACAAGAGATCAGGCAGAATCACTTTATTGCTTACAAAAGTAAAAAAGGAGAAAAGGGAGAGAAAAAAACCCCGTTCATTATCTGCAGGGCAGTATTTAATCATTCCTCTCTTGTTTCCACTCAGAATCACACAAGCATTGCATTTAAAAGAAAATAATACGAAAATCCTTACCTCTTTAACATTTTGCAAAGTTTCAGGAGTAATTGTGAAGTCTACTGGGCTTGGCATCAGTTTCCCTTTCTGTGACTACAAGTAATGAAAGAGGTAAACTGTAAACTATGATTTACAAAACACAGAATATTAAAAAAGACAACAAAGAAACAACTGTTGGATGTGTTAGTTTTCAGGACTGGCTTCATACTGAAAGTATGCATCTCTATCATAAAAAAACTGAGATTTCCTGCCTTTGTTATTAAATAACATTATGATATTGTCTAAATACAAGTCACAATGCATCACAAATCTGAATTGTAGAAACAGAACTGTGTCAATTTTTTGGTTACTTTGTGTTTGCCATTGCAATTAATCACAACAAGCTCTCCATTTCTAACTTTTTGGCATAAGCTCTACCTACACTGAAAAAATCCAAAGGAAAACAAAACCAAACATGTGGTTGACTACTCTAAACCACCTGAAAAAGAAGAAATATACTACTTATTTGAAGCATATGGTATGCTGTAGAAAAAAGTTACATTTCGTATTTCTCTATTTACAAATAATTACATTTTATATGTCACTTGCAATTTTTCCTTTCATTATTAATACTTAGTAAATTTGAGCAGGAGAGAGAGGGGAAGATTATAAATGAACTTGCTCCATTGCTTCAAATATGTTTTATAAACTCTCCCTCCCTCTTGTGAGCACTTCAAACTCTTTCTGCTGCCCCTTTCAATAACAGCTCAGATCTCCTCAGCCATCCTCATATTACTAGGAGATCCTCAGCTGATGGAATCTAGTGTAGTATTGATTTAACGGGCTTTGCATCCAGCTTCTTTAACTGTTAAAAACTAAAACTTGGTCCAGGTGAGCTTTCCACACTGGAGGAGCAATTTTAGGGGCACATTATGACAGTTCTTCAGCATCTAGTCACACCATTTATCACAAAACCAAGAAGTTAAGTCTTTCCATAAGTGGCTGAATGGGCCCTGAGCACGGCTGAGATGGCAGCGTGTACTCCGCATCAGGAAGGCAAACTTTGCTTAGTATTCACTGACCTTTCTCTCCATCCTTATCTCAGTGAGATGCACTGTCTTTTCCCTACATATTTAGAATAAGTGGCCAGTGCAGCATCAATTATGAGAGACTCCATTGTATCTAACTGTGAGTTGGCAGAGCACACCATCACCACCAATGGGCTTAACATGAACTCTTACTTAGGATCTACCCTCACTACTTAAGAATTCAAAACAGCTTCTGCTGCCCAGCTGCAAAATGGAAAACTGACTGTATTTTCCCATAAATGACAAATTCTGGCAAAGAATAAGGTTAAGGGAAATGGTACATTGAACACTGACAGTAAGAATTATATGTTCGGTAAAACCTCATTAATTCACTCTGACTGAGAGATTCATGATTTACTGACTTGTGATCTAAGAAGTGCTGTAGTGGGAACAAGAAATAAAACCAGGAAACTGCACAATATGTAATTTGTTCACTATTTTGACAAGTGTGGCTTACTTATAATGTAATAATGGACCAATAAAATGTAGCATAATATATTTTAGAAAATAACGAAATCTTACCAACAGGAAACTTCTTCATAGCACCGAGCTAAATCTTTAAAAAGGGTACTATAGAACTAAAATAACATATTTCCACCATTATCCTTAAGTAAGACAAGAGTCTTAATGCTTTAATGTCCTGTTAAGAGTTCAAAGGAATGATAGAAACAGTATGTTCTAGCAAGTTGTGGGTGGAAAAAAAGATACTTAATTAGCCCGGCACAGTCTGTACTGACATCAGATGTTCTGGACATGCGTACAAGTCAACATAAACTAAAAAACCAATCTGATGTAGGAACTTCAAATAACAAGCAGCGAAGCATTTCTTGTGAGACAGTCTCATCCCACAATGACATCTCCACAGGAGGAAGGCTGTCTCCATGTTGCTAACCGCAGGATGTAGATATTTTTTAACCTAGTTACCTTTGCATATTGCCAACCATGGGCTTACTTAATAGCAAAGGTGATTAAGTTGACAAGCTTCTTATTTCCAACTTGATGCAGTCCCAGCTTTGCTACTTTGAGTCAGGGCTCTAAATCATAATTAGTCATCTGAAGAACAGAAATCAGGTATCTTCTCTTCACCAATGAACTTCCATTTCTAGGACAGGCATTGTGGGTGCCTGGAACCTTTGGCTAAGAAATGCTCAGATAGCCTGAAACAGTGTTTAGAAGAACGCCATAATACTTACCTAAGCACACCATTGTTTCAGAACTGAAAGGATGAATAAGAGAATAAACTCAGTACAGTATAAAAACATCTTATAATCCAAATCCCCTTTGTACTATTGTCTTTAAATGAAAAGAGAAATGCGTTATTCTAATCAGAAGCAAGTGACACCCTAGCTTTTCTGGATTTTTTTTTTTTTTTTTTTTTGGAGGCCAGCTTCCTTTACTCATACATATCCCGTGTGTTGCTATTACAAATTACATGGGTTTACCTCATCTTCTAACCTTACTGCAAAACTTCACTTGAAGTGGAAAAAAAAAATAAAAAAAAAATCTCACTTTGTATAGTTAATACAAACCACACTTACCAGTGAGTGGACAATGAATTCACAAGTCTTAGTTAGGTCTTTTGCCAGCAGAGAACGTCGCATATCACACCGTAGGATATACTGGCAAGAACAGGACGGCAGAGAAAAAGAAGAGAGCCTTAGTTGAGATTTCCTGTGTCTTTCTTAACTTTTCATCTTTATATTGCACATGTGCAGAATATTACTGTCATTAATATATATATGGCATTATATAAAACAGGTTAGTAGGTAATGTACATACCAGTGATGGGCAGAGGGGAAGGAGATAAGAGGTATACAATGATTTCAGTTGCTCCCAAATGAAAGCTGATTTGTCTTTGTGTTTACAGTCCCATAGTCATTTGCAAATGCTTTCTATATCTTCTGCGTTCTGTAACAACCTATCAGATTGAGGGACTAATTCACTGACAGAGAGTAGTATTCCTGCACGGCTTCAGCACCCAAATTACATTCAGTTAAGAGTGATTACGGTATTGGTTTTCATCATACTTTGGATAAGTGATTATCAGTAAGGTATATTCACAGCCACTCCAATTTTAAATTTATTGTAAGATTGAATTTAACAGTGGTAACAGTTATATGCGTATTTAACGGGGAACTGTCTTTAACCATATAGCTGAACTTAAAAGCAGCAGCGTGCAGTAAAGTCAGGCAACAAGGTTAATTTTGCCGTGCACTGTTCAAAAACTTGCTGCTGATTTCCTCCTCTTTCTCCCCTAAATGGGAGCCAAAAGCCAGTGACTGAAAAATAGTATGACCCTGGTTATCACAGTAATCATACACTTCAGCATCTATAACATCGCCTTTCAATGTCCTTACAAAATAGGGAATTTGCTGGGGTGTTGGGTTTTTTTTTTTTGTTGTTTCATTTTTAATTCCTTCTTTACAGGTAAGGAATTGGCAAAAACAGGTGCACTCAGACTAGGGACTGAGCTTCTAGTTCATGGTGTCTGCACATTAACCTGAATATGCGTGCAAGAATGAGACCAGTGAGCGTATCTCTTTCCCCATCACAGACTACGGTGATCAACTGAAGTTGATTGCTGTTGAGCAAACCTTCAGTTACTGCACTACACTCCAGTCAGACCAGGGAACACAGTGCAATGAGGCAGCAGGACCACACATGCCTTCCAAAGTGGCCCACAGCCTCCCCATCAGTGTCTAATTAGAAGTCCTCTGCATGAGAACAAAGACTTGAGTCTTGATACTGAACCCCCAGCTAACATACTAACACTGAGATCAAGAAATCTTTTGATGCAGCCCAAGATGCATCAAAAGAAGCATGGCCAGCAAGCTGAGGGAGGCGATTCTAGTCCTCTACTCCGCTCTCATGAGACCTCACCTGGAGTACTGCGTCCAGCTCTGGGGCCACCAACATAAGACAGACATGGACCTGTTGCAGTGAGTCCAGAGGAGGCCACAAAGATGACTAGAGGGCTGGAACACCTCTCGCTGAGAGAGTTGGGGTTGTTCAGCCTGGAGAAGTCTCCGGGGATGCCTTACAGCAGCTTTCCAGTACCCAAAGGGGGCCTACAGGAAAGATGGGGAGGGACTCTTTATCTGGGAGTGTGGCGATAGGACAAGGGGTAATGGCTTCAAACTGCAAGAGGGTAGATTTAGATCAGATATTATGAAGAAATTCTTTACTCTGAAGGTGGTGAGACACTGGAACAGCTTGCCCAGGGAAGTTATGGATGGCCCATCACTGGAAGTGTTCAAGGCCAGGTTGGAAGGGGCTTTGAACAACCAGGTCTGGTGGGAGGTGTCCCTGCCCATGGCAGGGGGGTTGGAACTAGATGATCTTTAAGGTCCCTTCCAACTCAACCATTCTATGATTCTAAATAGAGGCTTGCTTTTAAACGGCACAGGACTTGGACAGAGGTCTAGGAAATGTTTCTTAAACACCACCTTTCATTATTCAAATGGAAAAATAAATAAGTGGCATACTGTTTGTAGTCTATTTTTCCATTTCTTGATTTGGACAGAGAACCAAAAGAACGCTTTCCTTTGATTTATTTAAAGCTAGCATCTTTAAGTAATTCAAGCCTGATTTTCTAGAGAACAGGCTTAATGTTTCCCCAATTTATATCTATGTATCTGTTTTATCAGGTATCAGTGCACCTTAAATAACCTTGGGAGAGACTACATTCTCCTCTTCAGGAGAGCAGGACTCTCAAAGGTTGGCTGAAATCTAATGATTAACCTTTTAATTACATTTTATCCCCAGCTTGTAAAGAGAAGCTAGGTAGATGAGAGAGGGAATGACAAAACAAAACAAACGTTCACCATTAAAGTATACCTTAAAACAACTGATAGGCAAGTTATCTGGATTATGGAAAACAACTCGACCAGTTTTGCACCATTTTTGACATACCTACCACAAACAACAGATGTTACATTAGGAAGAAAGCCAAGACTGAAACAAAGACATGGCAAGTACTTAAAAACACATCTGAATGTAGACAAAAAACATGGGAATTTTTCTTTTAGTTACTTCTGATAGGCTATTAGGTGGGGGTTTTTTTGTGGGTTTTTAGTTTGTTTGTTAGGGTTTTTTTTTAAATCCCAGACTGCAATATAAGACTTCCAGTTCAGCTAAACAGCTAATGGTTTTATACTTTGTCAGCAAATCCAATACTCTCATCAGTGAGCTACAAGGGGGCAGGGTGGGGAGGAGGAAGTTTTACAACCCAGTGATTTTTTCATCAGCACTGGTCTGAAAATTTTTGCATTTAGTGGCTCCTTCAACTTTTTCCTTGAAGAAAAAAACAAAACAAAAAAACCCCACTCCTCAGTAAGAAAAGGCATGGTCTAACAGTATTTACATTCAAGAGATAGCTGAAGAAAGACTTTCCTTAAAACAAAACAAAAAAAACCAAAAAACCACCAACAACCCAAATGAACTCATCTATGACGACAATTTTTAACCAAAAAAGGTCAAATTTCAAAATTGTGTTTCCACAAGATTCTGTTACAAGCATGTAGTACATACAGATTTGGGCAGAAATGTTACTACTCATCTCCACAGGACAGCAAACAATTCATGTTTTTGAAGATGCTACAAGCTCTCAACACTTCGGTTTGAGTTTTCATTATGAAATTACACAGCCACATTTGTTTTGAAAAAAAGGACACTGTGGTGCAGTCTTTTTTCATGAAGGGAATGGATGTAGATGTCTGGAACATAAGCAGGGATCAAATATACGTTACAGTACTTCTGACAAGGTATTTTGGGCAAGACATCTTGTTACTGTTCTGTTTATGCCATCATTCTTTAAAGATTTACTCCATATGGAAGGCCTGAAACAGTAAGGGATGGAAAGATTTCCTCTAGTTATTCCTTCTCACAAATGAATGCAGGAAAACAGACTCTGAACACTAGGTAGCTTTGTTCCTGTAGGATTTATCCCTGTGTCTTAAAATGGATCTGGTAAGTCAGTACACTTCATTTTTCATATCTAAGTATTATTAGCATTAATTGGTTGTCTACTATGCTAACAAAGTCTCACTGGTACTTGGTTAACAGTGCACACATTGTATCTGGGTATGTACTACTTTACAGATTATCTACAAAATGGTAAATGGAACTTCTTTCACAATAAAATCAGAACTAGATGAAAACACCACCCTGTAAGAGAACTGTACAAGATTTAACAAGCGTGGCAAATACATTTTACCCTTTCTCAACCCAAAGCCCCTCTTTCCAGTATGCTTTTAATTCTCTCTTGTACCTCCCATGTTACATCTGATCAGTTTCATTACCATCCACTATTTCCAATGAAAAGCTTAAACTTGCTGGAAAAGAAAAGGAACAGACATCACAAGAATTTTTTAAAAGCAACATTGTACTGATAGGACTCTGAGATACCAGGATGGTTCCTCTGCCACATTTAAGAAGTGAAAAGCGTTGACTCCTAGAAACTGGAACTGAAAAAGTAAACTAGAAACTACCTACAAACTAGTACTTGAAAGGTTAACATGTATCATGATTTTTAATCTTAAGTTGTATCTAGAAAATACAGTACACACCAGAAGAATGTTATATTAAAGGGAAGCTTAAAAGCTACTTACTTCAAAGGATCTCTAAACTTTCTGCTCATTCTTCAAATTGAGAAAAGAAAACATATTGCACTACAAAAAGAAAACTTTCTCACAAAATTTATCCTCTGCTTCCATGGAATAAGAGATGCTTTAGAATACATTCTGTAGATAACAAAAGTTCAGATTTTCTTTACAGATATGACTGCCTTACCTGAATATTAACAAAGACACCATGATATGTCTCATACAGAACTTTGTTCCCCTTCATATGCAATGGAAATTCAAATGGAATTTCTGTCTTGCCACTGGGAAGTTTCCCTGGTTTTACCATTTCAGTAGTGCTGTTAATAATTTGAATAGGCTGCAAAGATAAATATTAAGAGGTTTAGGTTGAAGCAGAGTGACAAGCCCATCATTTCAAGAACCAACAACATCCACCAAACTCTAATAAGACTTCCTGAATTTCCAGAAACTCTGGTACTTCTTCACAACACACAGCTCTCCAGTCTGACAAAGAAAAGAAACATCAAGAATGCTTTCCTCAAAAAAACAATTTGTGATCTATTTTATGGTTATATCATACTAATGACCAAACATATTTAGAGAGCCAAGCAGCAGAGTCTCAAGTGCTTTGGAAAGTGGAGTTCCATTTTCTAAATTATGACTTGTGATAACAGCAGCAGGAATCAACAAGTATGTGTGCCAGTTGAGCAGTTAGCCATTCCCTCCTACCTTCTCCCACCTTAAAGATCTATATTTAGGGCTAGTCTCTCGCTGGAACAATGGTTAACTAAGATTCAGTTGGGGAAGCCTGCTTGAAGATTACACTTCTTTTCTCTCTAGAGTTTTACTATTATTTTCCCTCTACTAGACAAGAATAAAAAGAAAAAATAATCTATTGCTTCTACTGTGTTTTTTTTTCTAGTTTTCAGTCATTCATGGGCAGATTATTCATACTGTAAATAAATTAACTACAAATGGAGACCTTAAAAGACCCTGCACTAAGGCTATCCTAACTTAAGCAAACTGTTTTGCACATGTAGCTATACTGCCGCTAGACAGAGCCAGCCTTGCTTCAATTGGTACAGCCATGTTTCTGTGGAGCCTGAGATAACTTGCCCTGCTAGATTCCAAACCCCACACTTCCAAAACTGGAGAGCAGTACAGAGGCCTTCCAGGAGCTCTGCAGTCAGTCTGTGCATAGCCTCATACTCCACAGAAGAATCTGTGGAGGTCCTGTATCATGCCTAGTACGTAACACACAAACTCAATGGCCTCTGGAGAAGCTGTTGTGATAGTGAATGATGTGGCACAAAAATCCAATTAAAACAAGTCACTTAAAAAAAAAAAATCACACAATTTATTATTTTTCTTTAAATCATGGTCCTTCAATGCATCATCCAGTAACCATACTATTTATGTTACTGCATTTCAGCTCTAAAGAGAACTCTCCAATCAGTGCAAGTTCCTCCCCCAAAACGTCATCATGTATCACTAGATAATGCTGAGCGTTTCTCTGCTTTCTGTCATTTACATACTATGAAGTGCTATAACTACCTGAGGGCCATTAAAGAAAGATTTAATTTGAGAAAAAGAGACAAAGGTTTTGTGCTAAAAATATTAACCTGCACAGGTCTTACCTTGACAGAGTTATAGAAAGCTTCAAACACACCCACACTTTTGGCACTAAGCTGCAGATTTACTGATCCTTCCATTGTTAACGAGATACCTTGGTGCTGGACTGTGTCCTTACTTGTTATGACCACGACTCCAGAAAGAATTTCCTAAGAGGAGAAAAGACAAGACGAAAACATGTGTTTAAATAAGTGTCTTCTATAGCTGTTACTCAAGACAGCGTGCTGATTTTTAAACTCAAGAAAACTGTTCCCAGAGAACAGTCTAACCTTGTCAGAAAAGACAAATACTGATAATGAAAGCAACGTGAGGAAGAGATCTCTGTCTTTCTAGTCCATTTTCTTTAAAAATATTTGCCGCCTCCTTGCAGAAAGAGCTTCTATTTCTTTCCAAAGTTTCAAGATCTTCCTCTCCAGGAAGATGAAAGCTATCCTCAAAAACAACTATTAAGTCAGTTGGCAATAGCCAACTTCCATTTCATATGTTAGAATGAAAGCCCAAGAGGAATTTTTATATGAAGAGTGGGACAGTCAGCCATGGGAGATGGAAGAAAAGGCGTAACTGTAGAAGCGATGGCCAAGCTGAGGATCAGACTCACCTCAAGAGCGGAGCAGAATAGATTTAAAATAAATAAGTAAAATAGTTGTTCTGCTACACAAGCAAATTCCACGCTACATGGGAAATAGTTTAAAAGTGTATCTGAATCAAAGGCACAATTTGTATGATTCAAGAGATGCGTTACTTATCCCATTAATAATGTTTTGTCTACAAAATTGTATTTGCACAAGAACACTGCATCTTGAAAGTATCAACTTAGAAGTTCTAACACTGAAAAAAAGATTACCTGCAGGAGAGCAATACACAGTTCATTTTACATACCCCATAGTTTATCCTTCCCCTCTCCTGCAACAGAGAATCCACTCCAATCCAGAGTTCCAGGTCAAACATTCATACACATCTGGAAATAGCAGCAAGTGATTTGAGAACCTGAAGAAAGTTTCTTGGGACTATCCTTCTCTTCTGCTCGATGGTAATGCTCTGCACCTTCATCAGGCTTGCAAACTAGACACCAAACTACAGATCACTCCAACCAAAGGATAATTCAGACTGCCCACTCTACACTCGACCAGTTACAACCACTCTAGTTATGTACATCTCTGACAGACACTATTTGAATTTTGCCAGCCTTTTGTCTTTACTAGTGGTACAGGATGACAATATAGAAAATGGGTCAGGCGGTTTAAAGCAGAACAGGACAGCAGCAGGACATCAAGCATCGCCACGAAGGCTGACACGCTGCAAGTCTGAAAAGAGGACCTGCAGCAATTGGGAAATGCCAGGAACAGGAGGCACAAGCACAAAAGGACAGTGAAGAAAAGCTGACCTAAATACTGTACTGCTTTGCTAACAGGCTTTAATTAGTACAAGCAATTAGGTTATTGCTTTGAAAAATGAGTACAGCTGAACTATAAGAAACAAGGACAATCCTGAACATATGAACTGCTTTAATAAATGAGAACAGGCTCCCACTACACAGCAACAACCTATTCCAGAGCTATTGCCTACATACTTTCACACGATAAGGGTGTATGTATTTGGGGCAAAAAGGAAAAGAATTACTTCAAGTTAAATACGGATTTATCTTATAACATTCAATGTCTCTTAAGAAATGAAAACACACCTCAAACCCACTTTCAAACAAGAACTTTCAAAGGTCACTAGTGTGCGGGAGAGGGAAGCATCATGAAAAAGATGCTGTAATATTTACTTAAACTGTGTATAAGCAATCAGATTATATTTCTGTTTGACGGGGGGGAGGGAAGTTGGCTATGTCTTTTCTGAAGAAGAGCTACTTTGTCCTTCTTTGTGTAAAACCAGGGCCCCCTCTAAATACAAAGCTGCCAGGATACTTGTCCTACTAAGAAGTGCAAATCAAAGAACATAAGCTTACCAAGATGTTCAAATACTTATATTTGACACACAACTTATGAGAAAACTTCATTTGTGCAATACATTTGCAAACACGTACCATTTGTAAAAGTTACGTGGCATCACTTAATACTAAACTAGTACTGTTTTCAGTCCATATCAGAAGGGGTTCATTTACCTTTAACACCACAAAACTAAAGGCATAGAGAAAGTCACCACTGGAGTTAATCCCCATGTACTACAGTGTAGTAACTTACAATCAGTTGCTCTTACTACTCACTTTTTATCTTCTCCCTTACTAGGAGCTCCTCATGGCTTCACCATGTGAGGACAAAATTTGCAAGATGGAACTAAGCTAACACAGTTCTACACAGAATTATTCATCTAAACAGAGTATCCATCCACAGGAAGGCCAGTGTATTACGTGAAGCAGACAAAGAAGCGAGGTACATACGCTAAACTGCAAACAAAACATTCTTGTGAGAAGACTGTCCCGGGTTAATGATCCCAAACAAGCTTTTTAGCTTTCTGTTGTCAGTTCCTTACCAATCAGATGTGCACATGAAACTGCCAGGAAGACTGACACTTTCAAAGTTTCAGTCACTTTCAAGGTCACAACTGAGATGAACACCTGCTTCATCTGATCCAGCAGCACAATCCCTTGTTTCTCCAGTTGTGGAGCAGTTAACCAAGTCTGGATGAGGACAATTTGGAATGATCTTCAATCAACAACATGAAATGGTGCCTAATATGGATCACAGAATCTCATCTTGAGAGTCCTAAGTCACATCTGGACTTCTGACTGAACTAGACAGCTACGCAGTATCTATAAACTTTACGTAAAGACTGGAAAGATCAAAGTGCACACCATACTGTCCCATAAATTGTTGGGAAAATTACTTTTAGTGTTAAAATATATACCAATTCCAACCTGTTTACACTGTCAGGTCTGTTTGCTACATTAAGGAGCTAAAAAATAATTTTAGCTAGTTTTTATGTATATTCAGATTGTATCTAATCACTTAACAGCATCCCTGATAAGAAAAAACAGCCTAGTTTTATTTTTTTTTTTTTCAAATGCACCTTAGCTTTGAAAAAATAACAAACAAACAGCACAACAGGTTTTCAAGACCACTTGAAATCTGTCATCACACTTCTTGAGGTGTTGACAACAGCAGAGGACATCATACCAATGCCATACAGAAACGCCTAACATTTCTCTAGTTCCATTTGATATCCACTATACATCTACGGATCAAGCTTTTCATTATTTTGGTAGAATGGAAGTCCACAGTCAGTTGGTTACCAACAAGACACCTTAGGTTCCTTTTCGATTCCAATTTCCACATCATGGGCATTCGCTTTTAAGATAAAGGGCAAACATTTGGCAATTTAAAAATTCACATTAAGTTCATGTAAGTCACATTTACTAAATATTCCTGATAATTTTCTTCCACATCTATTCCCCTACCCAAGCCACCTGCAAATCTTAACTACGTATTCTTCAGATTAGAAAGAAACTGACCACATTCAATAAAGTCTGCTAGACCCAACTAACTAGTCATTAGATGCTTTAAAACCTCAATGCTCAGATTTACTAATTAGTTTGCTTTTTTAGAAAAAGTAAAAGGCTTCCTTATGGGCAAATTCTGACTTACATATATTTTAGATTCACTTGTCATTAAAAATCTTAGCTGACATTAACTAAGGCACCTTTCTTTGTACAATGCATTTTTCAGGCCTTTCAGCCTAGAATTCTTTTGATTAGCAGCCTCAGACTAACTGCCACAGTTACTCCAGTCATCCTGTTTAGGTTTTCTAAACAAAACGCATCATTAGTTGTGCCTGTCCCCTCATTCTTCTAGCATTCCAGAGTTTATTAAATGAGCCTCAATGGCTCAAGAATTCTCCATCCAATTAAAAGAGGAAAAAAAAAAAGGGTC
>VFFE01007030.1:102135-126305 GCA_008921705.1 Burhinus oedicnemus | reverse complement strand
CCGCCCAGAGAAAAAAAAAAAAAAAAAAAAAAAAAAAAAAGAGAGCGAGCTGCTTTTGCCTATATACTTTATCACAGAATCATAATTAGTTTGGTTTGGAAGGGACCTTTAAAGTTCATCTAGTCCAACCTTCCCCTGCAACGAGAAGGGACATCTTCACCTAGATCAGGTTGCTCAGAGCCCCGTCCAACCTGATCTTGAATGCTTCCAGGGATTGGGCATCTACCATCTCTCTGGGCGACCTGTTCTAGTGTTTCACCAACTTCAGCATAAAAATTTCTTCCTTATATCTTGTCTAGATCTACCCTCTTTTAGTTTAAAACCATTACCCCCCTGTTCTACTGCAACAGGCCCCGCTAAAAAGTTTGTCCCCATCTTTCTCATAAGCCACCTTTAAGCACTGTAAGGCTACAACAAGGTCTCCCTGGAGCCTTCTCTTCTCCAGGCTGAACAACCCCAAGTCTCTCAGTCTGTTCTCACAGGAGAGGTGCCCCAGCCCTCGGATAATCTTCGTGACCCTCCTCTGGGCTTCCTTCAACAGGCCCATGTCCTTATGGTGGGGGCTCCAGAGCTGGACGCAGTACTCTGGATGGGGTCTCACCACAGCTGAGTAGACGGGCAGGAACACCCCCCTCGACCTGTTGGCCACGCTTCTTTTGAAGTGGCCCAGGATACAGTTGGCTTTCTGGGCTGTGAGCGCACATTGTCAGCTCATGTCCAGTTTTCATCCACCAGTACTCCCGAGCCTTTCTGGGCAGGGAAGAAGAATCTCCTCTTATCTAAAAGGAGATTTCCTATCAGGTACAAACAACATCTTAAGACACTTTCAGGTTTCTTGCACAGCACAAGAATGGAACGAGACTGTGTAACAGCAACTGTCGCACCTGAATACTGTACGAAAGCATCAGTCCCGCTGTAATACACAAGTATAAACAACTGCCGCCCACCCCGGAGACAGGTCAGCGGTACTCCCGCGGTACCGCCACGCTCGCCAGGGGAAAGAGAAGGACAACAAGCCGGTCTTCATCCCAAAGCCGTGCCTCAAGCCGAGCCGGGGACCCGCAGCAACGGCGCCAGGGGGAGCAACGGGCGCGGGCATCGGTTGGGGCCGTTGGGCGGGACGCCGCCCCGCCCAACGGCCCCAACCGTCGCCCGCGCGCGCCCGCACTCACCCCGCAGCGATAGACCTTGTTGGCCCGCTTGATCTTGATATCCAGCGCCGTCCCCATGGCGGCTGCCGCGCGCCGTCACGTGGCGGTGGTGGCACCCCCCCCCCGTCACGTGACCCCGCCAGCAGGGCGGGGGAGCCCTTCCCCAGCCAGCCGCTTCCGCCGGACGTGGGGGGTTGGGGTGCAGAGGGTGTGGGTGGGGTCTTGTCCCATGAACATCCGGGTCACGGCTGGCGTCATTTCTCAGCTGGGTGACTCCGCTTCCCGGTCGGCTCCGCCCGCTTCCGGGTAGTCATAGCAACAGGGGGGCGGGGGAAGAGTGGGCGATAAGGAAAGGCTTCGCGGTCTTTGAATTTATGCTTCTGACTAGACTGAAGGGGATGAGTCTTAGGTACGCCTTACAGTCATGAGAACCTCATATATATATATTGTGTGTGTGTGTGTATATATATATGAGGACTGGATTTGTCTCTGTTATAATTACACATATGATTCAGCATATTGAATTTCAAAATACGTTGCAGCCTCTGTTCTCGAAGTTGGCTGCAGCCTGTCTGACAGACGAAGAAGGCGATGCCTTGTAAAACCTACACTGAGAAAATCTGTCTTACGAACCCGAAGCAAAGGAATTGCCCACTCTGGAAAATGTCGCAGGTGCACAGCTAACGTGTGCGGTCATGTTCTTGTACTGAGAGAAATGCTTCCGTCTCTTGCAGATGTGGACGTAATTTCTGTGACTTCTGTAGGACGAGAAGTTGTCCGTCAGCGGTATCTCAAGTCCCAAAGGAAACCTATAAAGCATGAATTGAGTTATGAATTTTAATGCTTTTCTAAAGTCATTATTCTCACTGGGTTAAAAAGTGAGGGCAGCCATTTCATTGAGATGTTACAAGCACAAGCCAGCTTCAGAGTCTAGCAGCACCATTCTTACCTCAGCTTAAAAGGTGGGAGTTCTTTAATTCACTCTTAAACTATAGCTTGGGCGGGGAGCAGGGGATTGTGATAGAGTTCTGGTTTTTGAGTACCAGCAAGAAAAATAACAGAACCACTGAAAGTCTGAACAAGAAAATATGGAAGCGGACTGTGCAGCTACTTTAAGTGGCTCTACTGTAGCAAATGTTCATAAAGTGCGCAGTTGAAGGGTCAAGACAAATTTGTGGAATGTTGATATCTTCGAAGAAGTCTCTCGATGGCCCAAGACAGACACCTGGGGAACTGTTCGTTGGTGGCATTATGGATCTTCGAAGCCTGACTGGTAGAGCTGGTTCTCTTGACTGGAGCTTGAAGTCTAGTTTCCTAGCATTTTTGTTACCGTTCACAGTGAAAACAGGTACTGCAAATTAGTCTAGAAGACATTAGAGAATTAATAAACCTTTCAAGGACTCTGAAGACCTCTGTATTTTAATTTTATTGCCTAGTATAAATAACTGCATTTTTTAAAGATTGGTATTTAGAAGAGGCAATCTAGATTTTCAGCTTCACACAGTTAAAAAAAAAAAAATACAGCCCCTGTCAGTGCTGGGAGTGCGGTGCCATCACGACAGCATGCAGAGAAACCATCCCTGAGTATGAAGGGGCTCTAGAAGTGACAGGAGGGAAGCACTCGCAGCTTACAGGAAGCGGCCTGCAGCGCTCCAAGTCTGCGCTCAGTCCTCTTGGCTATGTGAAGCTGAGAAGATGGTTCTGTCCTTTTCCTCCTCGCCCTTACACACGCTTCAGTGCTGAAGGCCACCTCATCACTCTGCCCCCTTCCTGCTTGAGTGCTTATGGACAGCTTGGCAAAGAACAGTGCACGCTCTTCTAAGGACACGCATCTTGTGTTTTGGGAAAAGAAGTGAGATACCTATGTCATTCCGCAGCCTGCAGAGTGTTTGTTTCAGAGAAGAGAGAATGAAAGTGGTCAGTGTAAAGAGAAAGGAGCATTTAAGTTCGTTTACTGAGCTTTAGTACCATGCCTCATATAGCTAGTTACTGTTATTAGTTACTGTGAGGCAGCTAAAGAGGGAATTTTTTTCATTTTTATTTTTTACCCCAACAAAGGAGAACTTGAAATAAAAAAATACTAGCCTAGACAGCATAGTTGCCTTCTGTGTATGTAGATTTTTCTGCCATCACTTTCACAATCAAGTGTTTATAACTTTTTTAAAGGTGCTTCAGTTACTCATTTCTAGGAACTGAAGTCTTATGTCCAGAAAAAGCTCCCCTTGGTACAAGCTGTAGCTGCCCATCTGCCTAGCAACACAGATCATCACAAACAAACCACTCTGGAGCACCCTGGCTCCCAAGGAGTGCGGTGTCCAAATACGGTCTCTGTATTGACACTTCAACACTCTTAGTGCAGTTCTTTTTGCCAGCATTGGATATCTCCTTTATGACCGTGACTTCTGATGCAAGGTATGTTCTGGTGGACTAGTGAGGCTGTTGGCTAAAGTAAAGAGATTTGCAGATGTGGCCATCAGTGTTGCTAAATGTCTGGACCGAACTGATACTAGTTACAACAATTAGAGACGCCCAAGCCAAATACCAACCTCATCTCTTCAATTGAGCTTGCCAAAATCTGACACTGATTTTTACTGTTACTTTGTTGCAATCGTCACTTCTCCTTTTAAGCACATTTATCCCAAGATATAAGAAAAAAAAAAGTTTATCAGAGTCAAATCCAACTCTTTGAGGGGGGAAGATCATGAGTCACCCAGTGATCATCTTTTGTATTATTTGTTTCTGTCATGTTACTAGTTACAGGCCTAACTACAACCATTCATAGGAACTGATTTCTTTTGATACATCCAAGTTACAAATTTTCTTTACCAACTATTCATCCCATACTGGATTATTTTGGAAGATTTCAGCAAAATCAGTTGAAAAGTTCAAGCTTCAGAGCAAAGGCTTTAATTTTGGCACTGAGTCGTCTCATTGTCAGGAGCATGCTGAATCTGTCCACTTGAAAAATCCACTCCAAATTTGGACAAATGGTGAGACTGAAAATTTTAGGCTTCATTTGGCCAATGGGAGGTCCTTCAGAAAATCGCAACTGTGTTTTGTTTGCCCCAGCCATGCTCCAGGGTGAAGGTGCAGAAGCAATGCAAAGGGAAAAGGGGGTACGGGGCTTCTCAGGGGTGTCCACAGGATAGACACAGGCAGGCAGCTCACCTGTCACCATGCCTGGGCTGACAGCCACTACCTGCGGTGCCTGGGGCAAAACGCAGGGCTTACAGGCTCTGAGGGCTGGCCCAGGTGCACGGCGACAACTTGTATCGCTCTGAGGCAATTTAAGTAGCAGTGGTCTGTGATGGGGGATAAGATATCCCCAACAGATCATAAAATCATAGAGTGGTTTAGGTTGGAAGGGACCTTAAAGATCATCTAGTTCCAATCCCCTTCCCATGGGCAAGGACACCTCCCACCAGACCAGGTTGCTCAAAGCCCCATCCAACCTGGCCTTGAACACTTCCAGGGATGGGGCCTCCGCAGCTTCCCTGGGCAACCTGTTCCAGTGCCTCACCACCCTCAGAGTGAAAAATTTCTTCCTGAGATCTAATCTAAATCTACCCTCTTCCAGTTTGAAGATGGTGACTATGTGAATCGCTACTGTGCCATATAGCAGAATTTGGGAGGTATTTTCATTGCTTTTGTCAGTTTTTAGGAATTTGGAGGTGATAGTTAGATTCCAGAAGTAAAGAATCAGAGGTTAGGTAATTACAATGTTAGGTTTAGTCTGCAGTCCTCAGGTGCTCTCTCTGTATATGCATTTTAATGACAAAATCACACTGAATATTTATCTCCCTGAAAGTATTTCTTTTATTCCCCCTTTTTTTCTGCTTTGGTTGGTTGGGTGGGTTTTTTTGTTTTTTGGGTTTTTTTAAACAGTTTTATTTAGGAGATCTGAATTAATTTAGGAACCTAGTAGCTACTTTGATATGACAGCTCTTTATTACTTAATTTATATAATTGTTACTGTTGTTGGTTCATGCAGTGCTGCATTCAGATGCAAGAATAAGATTAAATAAATATATTCTGTTTATTCCTGAATTTATGACAAAGAACTAGACTAAAAGGGTATATATTTTGCTTCAATTCATCTTGGATGTAATTCTACTTGCGGAGTTAACCAAAACCAAACTTGACTTTGAACTTCAGTCATTGTTTTCAAGTTTTCCTGACCCTGAACCAGAACTCTGGTAACAGGTGAACCTAAACTGAAGCCAAATGGAGAAATTATATTAACTTCAGTAGAATGATACATACATTTATTTATTGCATGTAACTGATCTCTTTTGGGGCATTATTTTAATAAATATGTTTAAATTGTTTAGAATAATCAGACTTCTATATTTGCCTCAACCCAGAGCTGAAATGTATGCATTAATTGGTATAGAATGATAGCATTCAAAACTCGAAATAAGCAAAATTTAGTCTATGCAAATTGGGTAAACGTCCACAGGGAAGCTGAAGCATACTTTTTTTCTGCTTTTTTAATATTTTTGAAATCTTTGCTTAGAGAACAGTGGTATACTTAAGGAATTCAACAGGAGAAGTTGTACAGGTAATACAAAGTCACGACAATAGACATGTGCCTGAAAGTTCACTACTTGCCATCAGAAGAATATGGAGTCCAGACTACTGAAAGAGATCAGAGATGATTAAGGCTAATAAACCAGTAATTTCAAATATTGTTCATGTATTGGACAATTTTTAGAGCACTCCATGGTTTATATAAGTGTATGTTTGATAAACTGAAAATTGGTTTTTAGAGCATCTGAGTGGAAAGGCTATTCTTTACTCCTAAGTAACACAAAGGAGTTAGCTGAAGAAATAACTGTAACAGATAGACTAAACAACAGGAAGCATATTGAAATTCATTATCTTTGGTGGAGAAATCATACCAAATCCCAGCACTGTAACACATAAGTGGTAGTGTTTCTGAATGCCTCAGAAATGAGGAAGATATAATAAAAAAGAAATTAAAGTCTTTGTACCACATATAGGGGCTATATACACCTTAAATCTTATCAACGTTTTCTAAAACATTTCCCATTGCGCAGAAATTTCTTTTTCATTAAAACTTATCCTTTAAGGTATACCAGACTTAAAAGAACTATGCACATATATAAACGAGAAAAGGCTACAGAAGACAACAAAATAAACATTTTTTCAAATGTCAAGGTGAAAAAAACTAGTCAAGATTAAGCTAAGTTGAAGAAAAATCCATACAGAAGGTCTAAAGAAAGCCAGATAGTATGTCATGTTAAAATTAAGAGAGGTTCAATAAAAGTAAATGCTCAAAGACTTGGAAACCAGAGATGTAAATAGAGTAGAAGAATGCAGATGTAGATTCTTAGTCCATGTTAATTAAAGGACCATATTCAGCCACTAGAAAGTAAAAAGAACAAGGACTAGATTCTGGGCTATTGAAACTTATAGAGCTTTTAGTGTTAACTTCAGTGGCAGCATGATGAGGACTCCTCTAAAGAGGGTAAAAATACTGCAAACTGATGAGTCACAGGAAATGTAAAGATACCTAATCTTATTTGTGCCAGGCGACAAAGCAGTGCTGGAAGCTGAGGTGTTGAAAAAGCAGGAAATGGTGATAGGAAGGCAAGAAACTAAAGGAAACTAGAAGAATTTTGAAGCTATTTAAGAATGAACTAACTCATTGTCCAGCAAAAATGCGTAATTTTTAAGGGGACTACCTCAGAGTAAATATCATTAGATAGTTTTAAAAGGGTGTGAACTGACTGAAAATTGCACTGAGCTTTACTTCCCTCTCAAAAGAATTAGCAAATACAGAAAATAACATTATGAAATATGTAGGGGGTGACAACCAGCAGTGGATAAAACAAGTGATTTAGACATTAAAAAAATCATTGCAAGAGTGGCAGGAAAAGAAAACAGTGACAGGCGAGGTCTTATCCTGAATAAGAAGTACTTTAGAATCAGGAAAAAACTATAGAATTTTTCGTAGTGCAAAAGGTTGATATTGGGTGTTGTGAGATTCTGTATGAGGATGTGCAAGTTGATATCTTTTAAAATGTTGTGGAAAAAGAAAATCTTAACAAAATAGTAAAATTTGCAGACTTCTGTGTGAGAACTGATTGATATAAAGGAACTGTTTGTTAAGTTGCCAGACACCCAATGGCATGATATAAGTATGTAGAATAAAAACAGTAGAAAGTAACCTGCACACTGCTATTGAAACTTGCCTATTCTGCCAGTAGCAATAAATGGAAGTAGGCAGTGTTTAAAAAAAAGGTTTTATTGAAAAGAATGTTAAAATAATATTAAAATAATCACACATTATTAATGTGTAAAATTGACTAACTCTCTGAGTGCTGATAGCACTTGAAAAATAATTTGATATTTATATAGATATTGAAAACATCCACAGTTCATATTAAACAAAAAAAGTGTTGCCCATAATTTATCTGGAGCTAGATATTCCATAACTCTCCATTATGTTTTTTATGACAAGTCTTATGTAGATAGCAAAATCTTGGATCAATCAACCCACTAGTTTGATCTCACTTGATAATTTTTTTATTCCTTTGGTCATTAAGCCCAGTACTTAGGTCAGAGCAGCCATTTAGAGGAGCAGAAATTGCCACGCTTTCCCAGGAAACAAGCATATGTATTTGTTAATAATTCAAATTAACAACAAGCTTTGCATATCTAAATTTTGTAGTGGCCTCAGAGGAAGACTTGAATGTAACAGAACTTTTTAAATTTAATTTTTTTAAATATTGATTTGGGACTGGAAAAAAAATAATATCAGTAACTGATATCAATATCCTCAGCTGTTTACATTTTAATGCGATATAAATAGCTTTTAAATCTCCAAGTCTAAAATTACAATTTATGGGTTAGTTTTTATCCACTGATATTTCTTTCTGCTAGTTGTAAGAAGTCTGTAAATAGGCATGCAATTTAAGGTATGTTAATGACTGGATATTTACAACCTTACTATTCTGATTGTTGGACTGTGGAACTAGCTGAGATAGTACACAGATTTTTTTTAGTTTTTGTCTTGTCACATAAAAATAAGACTATGTAGCTTGGTCCCTAAAATAACTTTTTCCTTTGGCATATTATAGATACAGTGGCAATGAGGTACCATCACAAAATGCTGAGTGACACTATGCATTTTTAATGACATACTTTTCTGTATGTTTGGATAGTAATATTTTAAAATGGGGTAAGGGACAGTATGGAAATTATTTTTAACTTTCATATAGACACATACACACATGTACACAGTAAAGTTATCTAATAATTTTCAAAGGCAATAAAGCACATATATGTATAAGATTCTTCTTAAAAACCATGCTAGTGTTCAGTTTTAGATCTCTTTCAACATTGTAGAGACAGATCCTCAGCTACTGGTTGAGCAGGACTTGGCATTGACTAAGAATGTCAGAGGAGAAAGAATCCTTTCATTGTGGAAAAGACAATTTCTGTTGACAGGAAGATGCAAAGTAACTCTTCTGCAAGGTAAATTCTGGCCTTTAGGTCTATTCTCTGGTATTCAAGAGAAATGTAGTTTTCATCCTCTTGCTAATAATGGGCTACTCCAGGTTTCAGAACATTATAAAGAAAGACATAGAAGGGGAAGCCAGCATGGCTAAACAAGGTGAGGGAGGTTATTAAGCAAGAAGGTATCCTTTGGAAACTTTTGGAAATGCAGAAAACAGATGGGTTCATAAATTCTGTTACATTAATATGATAAGGCAGGTCACAACCAAGCTTGAGGAATGACTTGCAAGGGCATGGGAAAAAAAAAAAAAAAACACGAAAAAACAAGTCCTTTTCCATAAGTATCAGGAACAGGAGGCTTGCCACAGAGTAGGTAGGGCCTGTAGACCATCAAGGTGTAAAAGGAACGCTCAGAGAAAGCTGGAGCATAGGAGAAAAGACTGTGTTCACAGTGCAAGAGCTTAGAGAAATCCATGCTAGCACTTTTCCATTATGGGGAATTTAGCAGATCTGTGTGTCTCAAATGTAAGTGCAGGGCAGAGAAGGTTAGAGAACAAGCGGCTAACATAAGCAAGACATCATGGGGACCAGGTGGCCTCCATCCAGGAGTTCTAAGAGAACTCAGGTGTCAAAAAGCTGAAGTACTAACTGCAGTGTGTAACCCTAGTTTTAAACCCTCTTCCCTTGCTAACCAAGTGGGGAAGGCAAATGTGAAGACCCAGGCAACTACACGAGTGAGCCTGTTGTGTTGTCTGTGCCAGGCAAATAAGTAGTATCTGTCCTACAGAGCAGAATCATTGGACACGTACATAAATATGACATATCAAGGAAGACAACACAGCTTTTGTTACATTATATCAGGTATTGCAGATCTGTAAGTCCTTGGTGATGTTAACGTATATGGGGACAAGGAAGATCTTATGTTAAAGGGCTACTGGGATTTCCAGGGGCAATAAGGTCCCTAGACAAAACTTCATTTAAAAAAAAAAAAAAAAGGAAAAAAAACGCAGCACCTTTATGCAGTAAGAAGCAAGAGGAATGGATCAAAAAATGGCTAAATGACAGGAAACAGAAATAAAACAGAAATAAAAGGTCGGTTTTCATAGAAGAGGGACATCACAAGAGGAGTCTCCAGGGACCTGTGCTGTGACTTGTGCTGCTTAATGTATTCATAAATGATCTGGAAAAAGAGGGTGAGCAGTGAGATATCACAGATTGCTAATGATATTAAGCTATTCAGGTAAAGGAAAGTTAGAGGACAAATTGTGATGCAGGTAAAGGGCTGACTGTGAAGAACTGAAGAAAGACCTTAGAAGACTGAGTGACTGGATAATAAAATGGCAGATAAAATTTGATGTAGTAAAGTAGTGCACATGGGAAAAAATTATATATACAGTGATGGGCTGTAAGCTGGTTTTCCACTCACAAATGAAATCTTTGGGTTCTGATGAATATTTCTATGAAAAAATCAGCATAATGTTCCCTTTTATTCAGAAAAGCAAATCAAATATTTGGAATTATTAAGATTGGAAAACAGAACAAAACAGAGAACATTGTAATATATCCAGCCCAGTATCAATCCATAGTTCTCTGTCTATTGAGTAGTACATACATTTCTTTTCTTCACATCTCAAAAAGGGCATAATAGAATGGAAATGATTCAGAAAATGTTTGACAAGGATCACCAAAGAAACAGAATGGTTCTGCATGAGGTATACTTATGGGCTCTTAACTCTGAAAAACAGATGACTGAGGGGAGATACAACAGAGGCCTACAAAATCACCAATGGCAGAGAAAAGATAAAGATGGAGACACTGTTACTGTCTTTTTCCAATATGAGTAATAAGAATATTAATGAAGCTGGTAGGAAGCATGTTCAAAACAAAAAAATGGGTTCTCTACATGATTTTAAGCTGTGAAAATCTTTGCTGCAAGATACTGCAAGATGTTAAAGGTTTGGAAGAGAAACCCAACCAAACAAATAAACAGAAGAAAAGTCTGTTCAATATAAAGGCTATTCAGTAAGAAAACATCACCCACTGTCCACACTGCAGAAGCCTCCAAACCAGAGAGTACTGGACACGGGGAGTGCTTGGGGACTACATGCTTACCTTGTTCGTAAGCTCTTCCTTAGGCATCCTCTGTTGGCTCCTGCTGGAAACCAAACACAAAACTAGGTAAGTTTTAAGTTCCTGATATAGCAGTTCTTCATGCAAATACTATAGAAAAGAGAAGATTAAGAGGCCATGAGGTTTACCGTTATGACATGATTTAGAGTCATGAAAGGTTAGGAGAAAGACCGATGACTTCAGGAAGAAAAAATCTTAATCCATATAGCTGGAAAATAGTGTCAAAACCAGTTAGGCAGTGAAGTAGGTCACCCGTGTGTAAATACCCAACACCAGCCCTCTGCAGGGAAGGCATGCTGGTGTCTGAGGGTTCTGCTGGTGATGACTGGGACAGCTGCTAGCTACAAATGCGTATCACTGAGCAGAGGGAAAGAATTAACTTAGAAAGCATGAAAAGAAAGAAAGGCTACCTCCTTGTAGGAGAAGAGGCCACCTCAAAATCCACCTCCAAAAAGAAAAGGAAAATTTCCATGAATTGTCCAAAATATTTTGGGTTTTTTTCAGGTGGCCACTGCCATTGTGAGAAACAGAAAAGACAACAGTGCAAATGTGGGAGGTAGTAATGCAAGAGGGAGCATGACCTTCAGATGAGAAGAAGAAAATGTAATTGCCTCCCTTTGTATTTGTATACTCAGAACTTCTCTCCTTTTAGATGTATGGTAGAACATGGCATAATACTACAATGCAGCCTGAATTAAAACTGTTTTATTCAGCTGCATAAAGATAACCTGAAAACAGACTGTATAGAAGATGCTCATCTTACCTCAGCTGTTTGCACATTCACCGGATTATAATGCTTGCTGCACTGAACTGTATTATCTAAGGTTGTAGTTGAGTATCCTTTTTAATCTTCCTTTTTTGTAATTTAAAAAAATCCCTTTGCACTGGAGCTTTGCGTGCTTTGTTTCAACTCAAGAGTTATGGGGAAATTTTAGCAAAATTAGTTATTTTTTACTTATATAGCATGAAGAAAAATACATTTTCTGTTAGTCTCCAGCTGAAATGCCACATAATCATAATGCAAAAGATGAAATTTGGCTTGTGGGGCCATTAAGAAAAGGAAAACAATCTAAGTCTGAAGAAAAGAAAATCATTATTTTGATGCTGCAATTATTTAAAACTGAAATATCTATATTGATGCAGTAAAACCACTATTCATTCTAGGTGATATATAGCTAAAATTGTTTATAATGAATATCGAGCTGCTGTAGTACTGATTACTCTCATCACAAAGTTACCTTACACCCTTAGTAATGGCCTTAAAGGATTATTTGGTTCTAACCAAAACTAGTCTCCTGCCATTGATGTTGCTGCTGCAAGTGCTGTGCCATTTTGGCGGTGGTAGGTCCAAGCCTCTATGTCTCTCCTGTCCAAGTAGTGGACTAGAAAGGTGACAGTATCTAGAAGATTAGGCAGCTAGGAAGGAGTGACAGCCCCATCAGTAGTACGTAAACTCTAGAATTTAAGTATAATCTGTCCACCACAGGTATGTAAAATCTGTGTCAGACAACAAACCTTGACATGACTAGGAATATGATTAATTTATTAATAGCTTAATTTTATTTAAAGTAATATGTTTATTCTTCCTATTAACCATAAAATGAAACATGTAAAAGAAGATGTACTTTGGGAGTCATATCAAAACTCTAAGGTGCTTCTGTCGGTTCTGAAGAAGCAGTGACTTAACACCTTTTCTCTCAGAACTAACTGTGGCAAAGTCACTACCAGAATTTTGCAATACAACTGGAAGCTGTTGCAGAAAGCCCTGTTTTCATAGTTTATGATAGTCTGTTGGGAAAAAGAACAACAAATGCTTGGAAAACTTCCCTAATTCAGACGTAACTTTTAAGCACTTTTTTTTCTTCTGTGGAACACATACAGCGACACTTGTCTGTTGCCTGTAAAAAATTGTATATTGTTGTCTCTTTGTCTAAGAAGTAGAGGATGCTTAGGGCCATCTGGGGCTTGGGTAAGAATTAATGACACAGACTTGGGATATTTACCATAATTTATTATACACTGATTTCACTGCCCTGAAAAGCAACATGAAAAAGACAACGAAAAGTTCTTTCCTGTGAAAATCTAAGCTAGAAATATTTTTGCTGCTGTTTTCAGCCTTTCAAACTTGCATTTTGTTTGCAGTTGCTTATAAATTTCCCAAACCAAAATATTACCCTTTCCAAAATAATCCCAACTTCTCCCTATTCCTTCCCTTTAAAAAAAAAAAAGGCAAAAAAGAAAAAAATCAGCCTGAAGCAACACCCAGGACAGAAAACTTCTTCCAAGTAGTTAAAGCTTGGCAAACCTATAAACAATGGAAAACAAACAAACAAACAAACAAGGATTAGTTGGATGTCTGCCGCAGCCTGAATGTTCTGGACACACACACACAAAAAACACCCAAACCGCCCCAAAAACCAAAAACAAGACCAGAAAGGTTTCAGTTGTTTCTCAAATGAAGTTAGGAAGAAACACGTTCTTTTAAATTTCTGTAAAACCCTTAGACTTTTAGCTGAAAACTCAGTCCTCTGGAACCAGGTTTTAATAAGCAATATAGGTGCGGCCCTGGTGTCAGAGAGAGTTTTTCTGTTCCTTTCATATTTTCCCCAAATCTCATATTATGAGTGCTCAAGGCTCTGAACCCCGTGCATGCAAGTAAAGCATGTCCAAGACACCTGGTGTATTCCACATGTGTAGAATATGGCTCTGCATCACACATACAAGAGAGTCTGGTCTCAGTGACTACATACCATGTACATAAATTGATTATATTCAGTGTAAGGCTTATCGCACACTGGCTTTGGGACCTATTTGGAACTTGGACTTGGTTCTCGCCCTAGGGCTTAAGAAGACTCGACTCTTCTTATTATCCTCCCCAAGCAAAATTATGGATGTCTAAAGAATCGCAGTTGCCCATGCACAGTAGAAACTTCACTAAATTCCCTGAAGTTCCCGCTTCTCCAATTTTTAATACAGGAGGAGGCTAACTGAAGTTGCTTGTTCCGGCATGTGGTGGCAACTGAATTCTGGGCACCTGCACCTCCACTGGGGAGAATGTCTCTTCTGTCTCTTCAGCATTGCTGCTGCTGAGGTCCAGAGGAGACAGATACCTCACCGAAGGTGAGAGGACAAGGAACAGGGTTAGGGGATAGGCACGAATGGGGGAAAAAACATCTCTGGGGTATAGGAGATGATAGAGTCAGATGGTACAGGCAGGAGTTTCAGCCTCAGCAAAGGAAGTGTCAGTAAGACTAGCCTTGGGCCTCAGGTTTCTTTCAGTAAATACTGCTCTTGCTGTGCTTTCTTGAGTTACTACTATCAGCCTTTGCTTTACATATTAGGTACATCCTATGACGTTTTGTAGTATTAGGACTCTGCCTAATTTAATAAGTTAATAACTTCCCATAGCACAACTCAAATACGACCTCTTATTTCATCTAGTTGAGCATTTGATCAGGGTAGCTGGCTTTTCAGTGTATTGGGGAGGTACGTGCTCTGTTCAGTGGCCACCGGCATTAACCTAGCAATTAAGAGTAGTATTCATAGTTAAGTACCAGGAAGGGAGAGTTAGTAATTATAAAACAGAAGAGCTAAGTAACACAGTGTTCTGTTCTCTGTTTCACGTAGGAAAGAAAACTGTACACTCTGTCCATTCCAGATATAAAGTACCTGTGTAAATTTGAGCACTGTTTTTTTATTAGTCTCACATGCATATAACTGGCACTGTGTAACTAGTATTTTATTAAATGAATATAGTCTGGTTCTTTAGAAAATTTATTAATTCAGACTTCTAGGTGTCAAATATGGGACTTACATTCGATACTGAGACACCTAGAATAAACTTAAAAAGTCAGAGTAGGTTATGTTACGTTATTTTTTTAATATACTTATACTACTACAGACGAATCTTGGCTACAGCAAAGATAGGGCTGTGTTAACAAAAACAGCTTAAAAATTAATGTTTGGGATCGGATTTTCTCTGAAGTTAGTGGGATTTTGATATGAGCATTCACAATTTAGTTTTTAGGCACTTTGAATTTTCTATATGCTTTTCATTTAGCTTTGTTATAATTTTATCTGGAAGTCTTCAAAATTATGTTCTGCCTGAAATTTGGCTACAGTAGTCCAATTTCACATACCTGAGGTAATATCTTTAAAAAACTTCTCTGTCAATACATACAAAATTCAGTTGAGGCTTATTGTGAAAAGACCTGCTGTGACATACAGGTTGGAAGGGTGTAAAAAAGGGGCTTTGAAGTAGTTTTTCAGTTTTTGTTTTTCATAACTGAGTTTTATATACCAAGAGATAAACTTTATGTGCTGTGAGCATGTGTTATGTGCTCTGCTTATAAACTTGATGATGTGTGCACTCATAAGCATGATAGTCTGTGCATTCATAAACTTGATGTGCCCTACACTTAAAAATATTAGCTATCTGGAGTTATGTTAATTTTATTCTCCAGAAGGGAAAGAATTTATGGGCAATGCACTTAACAGAGAAAAGAGAAGTGGTTTTGTGCAACCACTGGCATAGCAAGTTTCATGCGCAGCTGCTGCTGAATGAAATCTTTCACATCTCTACAGACTTGCCACCTTTACCCAGTCCATTCTACAGTTTAAAAAATGACAGATTTCTTGTGAAATAGTTTAAAATAGTATTTATGAAATACCACCAATGCAAATGCACAAAACCCAGCAACAAATGAAACAGCAGTAGAAGTCCTTTTTCTCCTCCACTCATAATCAGGTTTCACAGCACTTACGCAAACAACACACCTCATCTTCAATTATGCTACCAGTGCTTGCCAATATTCTATCATCCCCAACATAAAACACTTTTTTCCATACATCATATAACTGTATCCACCTTACACAATTAGTACCAGTACAGATGAAGGTGAGCTGAAGGAGGTCTATACTATTTACATACACATAACAGAAGTAATGTGGTTGCCAGTAGTGGTGGATAAAGTCAAACGCATTTCAACAGGCTTAGCATCTTGAAAGCCAACCCACCACCGTTTAAGAGCCAAAATGCAGATTTAGACATTTATATTTAAACTAGATCTAAGACTTTATTCAGAAATGCACTCCAAACATATTGACACTGATAACACAAGTTTAGGCAATCTGTAGTTAGAACTTGTCGGTGTGTAAACATAACCTAAACAAATCAGTGGGACTGCAGGAGTTTCAGGCAGCTGTAGCACACTAGTGTACTAGCTATGCGCCTTGTGTTGCCATAGATTTACTCAATGTATGAAGCCTGGAACTGACCTTAATAAAACAACACGTGACAATAAACACTCCTGCAGAGGGAAAACCACTAATAAAGAACAGTCCAACTATCTATTCCGTAATGCTTATAGGCCAGTTCTTGCCCAGCAAGTATTGCCAAAACACAAGCACCTGGCCCAGCTCAGGATTTCCTGAACTGATTTGGAGATGGTTCAAGCCATTTTTTGCTAAGGTCTTTTCACAAACATATCTGTGCCAAATAAATGAACAATCAGACCTCCTGACTGCAGCTGAGGAAGAAAAAGGATGCATTACCCTGGATTCTTTTTGGGGGGCTGGAACCCTTGCAAGCTTCTGTCATTTCCTGAGACCTGAAAGCCATAATTTCTTCAACCTTATATTTTTGCTCATCCTGGCAGTTCAGAGGGCAGTTAGTCCCAGCACAAGAGACTTTGGGGTGGAAGTCACTAACACAAACACTAGGAGATAGATAGCCCTGTAGCCTCTTTAAAAAGAATGGGGACGGAGAACTGTAAGGTCCAGCAGAGTCAAGCCAGCCTAACTCATTGCAAACCATCTGGTGACCTTCTGGACTCATTCCCCCTATTATAACTCTAAAGGGAACTGGGACCTAACTTAACCACAGGAAGAGCAGGGCTGGCTGACATGCTAGCACCAAATTGTTTGTATGACATTATTCTTCCCACGCTGGTTTCAGATTTGTGTCCACACGTGTCCTTCCCCCAGAGGTGCTTGTGGCATTCTGCCCTCCCCAGGTCTGTTACAGACAGGCTGGGGAACCTACAGTGCGAATACTTAAGGGATATCCTCGCACCAGCAGAAAAACCCTGCCTGGCAGCCGATGCGCTATTTTAGTAGCTCCGTTCTGGCAGGACTACCCTGGTGGGACTTGACACCGCAAGCCTGGTTGGCCGCACCGCTGGCATGCAGTAGTGATCATGATGAGGTGGGCAGGGCATTTTCAGCATAAGGTCAGCACCAACCTTGCCTGCCTTGCCAGTTCCCTGGAATAGCTCATGGAGGTGAAATGGCAGGCCCCTAAAAAGTGAGCCCTACAAAAAGGAGTGCTGGCCCACATAGCAATTAGCCTACATTAGCGATGCCACAGAATATGCTCGAGGGCCACAACGGTGTGGATAGCGAGGGAACTGAGTCTGAAATATACATTATAGGAAGGTAAGGTACCCACAGCTGATTTGTTTTATGTGCATATTGGAAAGAAACAGACTCTTTTTATTCTGGTTTCGTAAGGCTGAGTGGACTGCCTCTTGATTAGACCCTCAGTCCATCTCTCCTAATAGTTTTTTAACTCCTAGTAACAATCAGCCACCTCACAATTTGACAGACCCGTCTTGGGCAGAGATCTTGAATAAAAGAGGTTCAAAGAAGTTTTGTGAAAATTAGTGGCTGAGTCAAGGATTGATCCTGGTTAATTAGTTAACTGTTTCTCACTTTAGGAAAACCTGAAGCGTAAGCTGAACTGTTAATGCTTCTGTTTGGTCGGCTAACTGGCCAAGCTGCACACATGTAACCCCAAATAAGTCACAGTTCACAGTCCCCTTTGCTCAACAGATAGTGCAGGGTCACATGCTGGAGCCTTGGGGTAGCTGAGCCTCTGAGATACAAAGGGAATCTGAAAACCTGAAATAAAATATTGGACTGGGAGGGGACAGAGGATCTGGGAGGAAAAAGGGATAGACAACCAAGCATTCTTGCTTCTACTGCTCGAAGGACGATTTTTTAATATGGTGGACTGCTGTAAATGTAATTTAAAACTTGTCACATTTTATTTTTCTTAGCTAGCAGATTTTATGGTCATGTAGGCACCTAGCAGAACATACTTCGAAGGACTTTCTTGAACAGATTTGTGAAGTCAGGATACTGCAAATATCGTACGTTGAAACTTCATAGACAGTGTCCTTCCAGAGGGAGCACAAGAAGCTTTCTCCTGACATTAAGAACAAGGTTTTCGTTTTAGCCAGCAAAGACATACGTTCTGCTGCACAACTACAGAGTAAGGAAATTGTATTTTGTATCACTGGGTAAGCTTCAAAAGAAGCTGCCAATGAAGGACCTAATTTTAACAGGACTGAGGACAATTTTTGACTCTTCCAGGAACTCCTACAGAGAAGTGAAAGCTTTACATTGAACAGGTGTAGGTAGATTCAGCTTCGCTATGTTACAATCAGCAGAACAAAACACAAATTTTTAGAGACACGAGTTGTGTTGTATTAGTCCTTTTGGATGTGAGCGAAACTTTATGATTAAATTAACATAATGTCTTTTTCATCTTTGCAAACACAGGGAAATCAGATCCCTCTAGAAGTTGGAAACTGAGGATGTAGAGGAGTTCCCAGAGGGGAAATACTTGACATTGTAGCACTCGATTTGGAAAATTTTTAAAGAATCACAATTCTTCAGGGTGGCTGATTTTAAGAAAACTGTTCTGCACTCCTACAAATGTATTTATCATGGAAAGTGATTTCAGAACTTCTGTGAAACAACTTTAAAGTATGCTTCCCCTAAAATAAGTAACACAGCCTCTTTCCCAGAGACTTCTTCCCCAAAAAACTCCACTGTTTTGGGGAGGGACTTTGAAATTGGAGTGAGGAACTTGTCATACTTAGGAGTGTGATCTTCAACCTGCCTCTTTATAGAGTGAGAACACCAAGGAATACATGACTGCCATTCAAGAGAATATCAGAGAAAACTCAGGCAGTCACACAATTTTTTCCATAGCAAGCCTCATCCGGCAGCAACAGCAGCAATTCCAGGACCTTCTGGTCCAGAGGCGTGCCAACCTACACAATATGCAGTACTGGCTGTCAATCCAAACCCTGTACTATCAAAGCCGGGCTCTGATGATGACTCAAAAGCGTATCTATCTACATTCAAATAGGTTACCATGGCAACCTCTCTGGCCTAAAAAGAGATGGACCACATTAGTTACTTAGCAGCACCTTTTTGACAGGCGAAACACAAGCTGCTCACTCCAGATGATGGTTTGATTTAGAATTAAGTCTGTCTGAGAGCTGCCATGGCGTTCTCTGAAGTGTTAATGATGTAACCCAGAGAGAAGAACTTCTTTTGGGACTTAACTTCAGATCGTGGCCTAGCACCAAAGGGATTGAGCGATATAGTGGCTTTGCCTGAGAAACACAAGTTACCAGAACAGTTGACATAATAATCTTTTTTCTATATTATAGAATCATAGAATCATATAATCGCCTAGGTTGGAAAGCACCTTTAAGATCATAGAGTCCAACCATCAACCTAACACTGACAAAACCACCACTAAACCATGTCCCTAAGCACCATGTCTACCCGACTTTTAAATACCTCCAGGGATGGCAATTCCACCACTTCCCTGGGCAGCCTGTTCCAATGCTTGATAAGCCTTTCTGTGAAGAAATTTTTCATAATATCCAGTCTAAACCTTCCCTTGTGTAACTTGAGGCTATTTCCTCTCGTCCTATCACTTGTTACTTGAGAGAAGAGATTGACCCCCACCTCTCTACAACCTCCTTTCAGGTAGTTTTAGAGAGTGATAAGGTCTCCTCTCAGCCTCGTTTTCTCCAGACTAAACAACCCCAGTTCCCTCAGCTGCTCCTCATAAGACTTGTGCTCAAGACCCCTCACCAGCTCTGTTGCCCTTTTCTGGACTCACTCCAGAATCTCAATGTCTTTCTTGTAGTGAGGGGCCCAAAACTGCACATGGTATTTGAGGTTACGAAGAAATCCTTTCTGAAGATCTTCTAAGATGGGTCTGCCAGCCTAAGAAGGCCAGTCTTGCAGAGGATATGCAGGATACTAAGGATTATTTGAATTGCTACTGGCACAACAAATCTTCTAGATTGAAACACCTATTCAAAGTACAAACATTAACCCCTGGAAAGGTCAGAGTGCCCATGACTGGTGTGAAAGGAATCTGGAGTTCAGACAGAAATGCACACACTCCAAAGAAAAAACTGCTTGGTTACAAGGGCTTTTTAGGGTTTGGATCAGAGAATTAAGTCTTCCAGAACATATGGGCCCCTCTACTCAATGTAGAAAGGTTGAAAAGGGAAAAACTGGGACATTTTACCCAAGGTCACGCTCTGCTATCAGGCAACGGTGTGGCGAGGAGATGGTAAGATACCAAGGAGCTTCCATGGGGTTGGGAAGTACTTAGCCCCTTAATTAGGAAAATGTCTTCATCCCCAAAATGCTAGAGATGGTCTTACTGATATAACATACTTAGAAGGCCACAAAAATGACTATTGACACACCTATACTGTTTTAAGTCTATGACTGGCAGAGCGCTGGGTTGAATAACTCAAAAGGTATTTGAAAATCCTAGTTACATGAGTAGCGTTCCTAACTCAAGAGTTATGAAATCCTGGTGATCTTTGACAGGAAGCAAGGACGACTCTGAAATTACCTATTGCTTCCAATATCTGGGAACCCAGGTCAGTAAACCTGGCATCATATGTGGGCTTGTAGACTATGTGCATAATCAGAGGCAAACAAAGGAACCAACAAATAAATGAGCAGAACTGGCCACTGTGGATGTAAGAAGCACCACATTTAGCACACCAGTAGTCCATCCACTTCTGTACTGTCTCTTGCACAGCAGCTTTCACTACCAGAAATTTTGAAGAAAACAATTCTAAACCAACGAGTAATTAATTTTTAATCTTTACTGGGTAGAAGACTCAAAAGGTGAAAATAATGTAATTTTCAGCTTTTCCCTCTGATTTATTGATAGCTTTAATCTATTTCTTTCGTAAAACAGAAAGCAAATAGGAACACACAAATATTTATTTCTTAGTTTATATTCATCTGCCATGCCATATTGTATTATTCTTCACTTAGATGACAAAGTTTTTGCCCCAAATATCAGTAATAATAATAGCCATCGTCTGGAAAACCCTTTGTTTCTATAGCAAATTTCTGTGGTACTCCTACACCTTTGGGAATTCTTGGATTCTTTAAGTTCCAATTAAACCATTTCTGCACTGGTCCTAAGTCTACTTTGTTGACAGCATACATGCAAATGCGCACCAAAAAATAGAGAAAAACAGGAAGGATTGTATTTCTCAGCATAATCGTACTGAAATACAGGAGATGCAGAATAGTCAACTATGGTCAACTGTAAGGTAAATTTCTGTCCCATTAAGATACTGTAATTTAATGTTTTGAATGTTGCGTATCATGTCACCTTGTACCTACTGAACTCAGAACTTTTATACTGTTTTGTTGTTTTACATCTGTTCTGTTTCTCTAGACTGTTGTGCTAGGTTTGCGGTTGGACTCAATGATCTTAAAGGTCTTTTCCAACCTAAATGATTCTATATTATTTTCTCTCTCAGATCTTATTTCTCCATACTATATTCCTTCCTCCTCATTTTTATGTACTTTTTTTCCTTATTTTTTCTCGTTTTCTCCTTATTATTGTTCTTTTTGGCCCAAAATATTCAGCTTCCTGAGGGGTTACTCTCTTAGGAAGAGAAAACCCAGTATTTCTTAGGAGCCAATCTACTAATTCATAAACAATGTATGCAAACTCGTATTTTCAAGCATAATACTGAAATGCGGTCTAACCTATTCCAGGTGGCTTTTGATGAAGAGTCGGGAAAAAAAAAAGGACCCCTCTTGACAGTCCCTTCTGAAATAAAAAAAAGATGTGATAACTTGTTATTATATTGAACAAAGTAGAAGAAGTTAGCAAGTATTTGGCTCCCCTTCTTTCAGATCACAAACTATTTCTCAGTACTCCATCTTCAGTCTCTACATTATTATTCCACCTCAGCTACTTCTCCCCAAAGCTGATCTCTTACAAGGTAATGTCTCTTTCTGTCATATTTTCTTTTGGCCTGTTGTATGGAATTCACTAGCAAAACCAGTTAAGCTGTACCCTCATCTTCTACTCCTTACTCCTACCCCGCATCTATGCAATACCAACTTCTTGGTTACTCCAGTATGACTATTTGTGGGGTGTGTTACACAATAGATCAGGAAGCTGACCTGGTTTTAAAATCAAAACAAAATTTCTCTGGATGGAGCAAGATTTTGGCTGAGTCCCAGCCTGGAAGACCCTCACTTCCCAAACGCTAAATTCAACCTTTACCCTAGCTGTATCTGCAGCACAAAGAGGACTTCTAGCTTCCAGTGCTAAGATAAAGTTCTGTCCTGCTCCCACTCTGTGTGCTAGGTTTCCAGCTGAGGCAGGACTCTGGTAGAACCTGGAAGACGCTCAGATCCCTAACCCTAGCCCCAAACCAACTGGCAGCAGAGGATACAAGTCCTGCTCCCAATGCATACAGACAAGCAATTCCATCCTGACACCAGCTCTAATCCCAGATTCTGTGGCTGGAGCAGGATTCTGGTAAAAACGCAGTTCACAACAGCCTTGTTCCTTAATTTTAATGATTACCAACTTCAACAAGTTGTAGACCATGTGTAGTGTGTATACATGTTTTTAATGAAATGGACCTATAAGCGAACACATGAGAAGAAATATGCAGGTTATTCATTATCAAGATAATATTAACAAGACAAAAATATTTAGTTGTTTGTGCTGAAGAATAAAATTTTAAAAAAGGCCATTCTTTTTTAAAGGACATTGTATCTCAGCCCAAGTTGCCACATACCATAAGCTTGGGTATAGCCAGCAAAATAAAAGTAAATGGCTATGGAGCAAGTACACAAACTCATGAAAACTGTGTCAGCAAAAAAGCCTCAAAAAAACCCCAAACCAAACCCAAAAGCTACATGCTGTAACATACTTTTAATACAGTAAGCGGTGTGACTACTCCTATGAGCTTTGTAGTTACCTACATCAAACAACAGAGAAATTATTCCACCACTGCACATCACCATTCACACACAACGGCAAAGAGATTTTAGCAAGGTTTACAAAATCCTCATGGGGATGGACCCCACTGTCCCCCAGAGAAGAGCTGCCCTTCCTTGCAGGTGAATTGGGCAAAGCATATGCAAGACAGCCAGTGCTCTTCTGCATGTTCTGGATTTCCTGTACAATACACTGTGCATGCAGGTGTACCCTAGGCCAAAATAGGGTGATACTAACTTGGGAGTCCCTGGGTAAAAGCAGGTGATCCTGTGGGACTTTGTTACGCTGCAGAACACATGTGCTGGCTTTCCTCATCGCAGGGTAAGAGCTGCATTCTGGTCATACTCAAAGGCAAAGAGAGAAGTGTCAAAAGCAGCTCAAAGTGACCTCTCAGTCTTTCTGCAGCTGAGGGGAATGAGAGATGACTCCTTAAATCATGGCGCTCCCAGACACCTACCACGGCTTTAAGGTGCAATTTCATGGATGATTCAATCTAACCTAACACAGTGCTGTTACTCAATGGGGTGGTCCCACAATTCCCTCGCCACACATTCCTGCTGTCTCCTGTGCATCAGTATTTCTCCTAGCCATACAGAGAACTTTTTTATTTTGGATGGGTGTTTCGGTTAGTTTGATCGTGCTAGCGTTCCTGCTGATGTATAAAAAAAGAGGCATAGGGACTGCGTGGCTGAAGGTGGAGGGACTCTGGACTGCTGTTTTCAGCTGCAACAAAATTTTAGCTTGGTTGAACTGGGTGTCATACTGCATTTGTAAAGCAATGCTTAGATTATTTGGGGGACCTATGGCTTTGGCTGTTGCTGCACCTGTCTCCCTCTCCTTGGCTGCTTACTTCCACCTTTTAAGCTGAGGTAAAAAGTATTAAAATAGGAAGAAAAGCAAATGGAACAAGTGTTGGTAGTATGTCCTAATTTCTTCAAGGAGGATGGCTGTGAACTAAAATGACTAAAGTATCACATGTTAGAATTAAAGTATTAGATAAAGGCCATACTCTACTTTTTGATCTTTGTGGGCATTCCAGAAAAAAAAAATAAAAAATCCCTGTCACAGATTTAGGCTAGCTGCATCGACGCCGCAACTCCGCTCTGCAATTACGGGTGGAAAGGAGCCTTCCCTCAGCAACCCGAGGCTCCCTTCACAGAGCACACCCACACCGCGCCTGGCAGACGAGGCAACTTCTTAGTGGTGTTTCAATTTTTTTTTTTTCCTTTTTCTCTTTTTGCGGGAATATATTTATATTTTAGAGGGCGGATGAGGAGGATCCCTGCCCGCCCGAGTCCCCCGGACACACC